>VZUA01058968.1:0-13591 GCA_013401035.1 Horornis vulcanius
TTTTTTTTTTGTTTCTGCATTTAATTTAATTTCCAAAAGACGTTAAAGAGATTTCAGTGATGGAAGTGCTTAAATGGTTTTAATCAGGCTTTGATGTGCACAAATCATTAAAGCGAGGAGGATGAAGAGATAAGAGTCCACAATTCCCTTTGTATGGTTTGGCTGCAGAGGAACTCGGGGAGGAGGAAGTGTTCAGGAAATCCCAAAGGCACAGGAGCAGCCACAGGACAAGGGACAACAGCCTCAAGCTGTGCCAGGGGAGGTTCAGGCTGGATACTGGGAAAATTCCTTCATGGAAAGGGTTGTCCAACCTTCCCCAGGCTGCCCAGGGCAGTGCTGGAATCCATCCCTGCGAGGGTTAAAGGGTGGAGGTGGCACCTGGGGACTTGGGGCATGGTTGGACTCGAGGAACTTGGAGGGCTTTTCCAGCCTAAACAATTCTATAATTCTGTTTTTCCCACAGTGAAGGGGAACAGGAAACCAAAAAAAAAGCTACATCAAAATGGGAATTTAGTTCGTGTGATGTCGTGCATTTCGTGGGTAGAGGAATAACCAGAGTTTCTGTGGAAAATAAAAATAATTTCAGAGATCTGCCAACGTAACTTTCCAGTGTTGCATTACAATTAAGATAAGCATTTCCTTATTTAAAGATAATTTTAAAATTGCTTGGTCAAAATCCAGATTTGAAAACATTAAGATGGAAATTTCAGAAAATTGAATATGAGAAACAGGTTGAAGGACTTAAAGGAACATGTTGTAACTTCAGCGAGTTGTCCTGTGCTTTGGCATAAATAAAATGAACCTAATGGAGATTGCTGAGTGAAAAATGCCTGATTTTACAAAGATTATTGTATTTTGGTAACTTCAAGAAGCCTTGAAGCACAAAGATTGGCCAAAAGGAGATGAAATGGATTGGTGTACTGATATTTTCCCTGTCTCCTGGGTTTTTTTTATGTTTTGAGTTGTCCTCTATGGCCCAGAGCTTCCTGAGGGTTTGTTTGTGTGTTTTGAGGAGGTTTTTGTACTTTGGAGTGAGGTGCTCTGTTTGTTTGGCATTTCCCATGAAACCTTCCAGTTCACCCCTGACTCTCGTGGAGCTCCTGGAATCCCCCCTGGCTGTGGGTGAAAAGCACTGTGGCCACATGGAATATTGATTTAAATTGCCTGGTGGAGTTTGGGATTTCTAGTTAATTCATTTATTTTTAAATGAATTTATTTAGATTTAATTTAGCCTTCTGATGCCGGTGGGATAACTTAGCATCATCTTATAGCATTGATTTGCCATGGTGGAAACTGGTGTTTGGGGTAAACCAGCCTTTAAAAGATAAAGGGTGAAAAGGTTTTTCCTGGAGCAATTGCTCGTGCTGAAAGAGCTCCACTAATTGTATTTAATGAGCAAAAAACACAAGTAAGGACTTTGCACTGTGACACATTCTTAGCCAATAATTACCAGAAATATGTTTTAATAGGAGGGAGTTTTAACAAGTAGTCTTCAGCTTAAATTTGTTAATCACTAATAACCTCCTAAAAAGCTATTTTCTTCAGAATTATTCTTCTTTTTTTTTTTCTTCAGCTTTCTCTTTTTTTTTAACTGGAAAAAGTTGCATTATTTCCTGGCCATGTGAAGCAAGGTCCATGCTGAATTGGCATTCAAAAATGTTTTTGTTTGTTTTTTCTTATTTATTCAGAGGAGTGTTCAAATCCATCCAGTCATGATTTGCTGACAGACTTGAAGCTCAAGATGGTCAGAAATGGGTGTGGTTTAATCTTCATTGCTATTTTAGAGTATGAAATTTGGATCTCATTAGCTGCCCTAATGGGCCGATTCCTTGCTATACAATTTATTTCAAAGCATTATTCAATTTTTAAAAAATTATTATGTGTGACTCTCACTATAAATAGTGAGTCATACCTTAAAAAAAATAAATTAATTGGAACTTGTGCTTAGAAGAATTCCATTAATTGAAGCCCCAGCTAGGGGTGTCCATCAGTGCCTGGTGCCTGTTCAGCTGCAGCAGTTGAGCAGCTCTCACCATGGAATTTCTGTGGCCCTTGGAAGCAGATTTGGCTCTTCCAGAGGCATTTCCAGGCTCCAGCTCTGACCCAGCTCGGTGTGAAGTGACCTCTTGCATGAAGGCTTTTGAAACCCAACTGAATTTTGACAGGGCTTTTGCAATGGTTCTTGTGTTTGTCTTTAATTTCGTGCCACAGGGAGCTGAACTTCTCTTTGTGGTGGCAAAACTCACCAAGTCTGACTGGCTGGAAGTGAAATGTGCTGGTAGAATTCTGTATTTTGTAGTTTTGTGTGTTTTGGTTTAAGGCCACGTCCAGAAAAGTGCAAAAAGTCGTAAGAACTTTGGGGGGGGGAACCCCAAATATCATTATTATGGGAAAAATATGATGTCATTTGCATTAAGAGTTTGTATAGCTAAATAAACATTTATCAACTGTTTTCCTGAGGTAAAAGATACTACACTAAACACCCTGTTACTCAGTGGGGGCAGAAATATGAATGTTTTTCTCAATCTGCTCAGGGAGATTATAAAGTACCGGTGGCATTTAGTAGGTAGGATGAAAAGTGAAAACTTTCCAAGTTTTTAAGCAGTGTTTGTTTGGAAGCACAGCACATCAAAGCTGTGGCTTTCCTGCTGCATTTCAGCTTCCCTCTGTAGACAGTTCTGGGCCCTTCCTCTCACTTCCAAATTTTTTTGCTCTGCCTGCAAATCTTAAATGCTCCTCTTCCCTAGGTTTTTCCAGAGTTTTGACTATTCTGTGCTCTCATCTTCAGCATGTTTAAATTTAAAAAGAAAGTTTGAAGGTACCAGGAAGCATCCCAGGTCTCAAAGCTGTCATATTCTGACAGCAGATTTTAGACAAGTAGAATATGATGCTGACTTTGGTAAACCCTTTGCATACAAGTTAGGGCTGAAAACTGGGAGGGAAAAGTTGTATTCTCACTTTTCTGGTACTCAGAATGGTGGATTTTGTGAAATCTTCGAGCTATAAAGCAATCCTAGAACTGCTGCAGGTGCCCGTGGGGAGCACTGGCCCCGTGAGGGTTCAAGCCACCACTTTTGAACAGATATTGGTGGTAATATGTTGATGGTAATTTAGAAGATACATTGATGCTGATGTGGATCCACCCCGGTGGTTTTGGAGCTCTCCCTGCAGTTGTTCTGGGAACAGCCTGGACATGGATTTCCCTTTAGGCCTCTCTGTTGTTCTGTGGCTCACCCTGAGTGGTTTCCTATGGTTCTGGGGAGAGTTAAATCATTAAACAGTGAAGTTTTTGATTCTGGTTGCTCTGCTGACCTGCTCCCTCCAGCATCCTCCTGCTCTTCCTCCTTCCCTCAGAACCACATTGCAGAATTGTTATCTCAAACCCTGATGTTCAGTTCAGTGAGGGATGCAGCACAGTGGCTGAACCTTGGTCAGGATGGGAAGTCCAAGATAAATGTCTTGTGAGACAGTGCAGACAGAGGATCTTACACCGAGGCTGGAGGAAGTGGCAGTTAAACCAGGGTAGAGTGTCTGATAAACTTTTCTGTCCTTTCTTTTTCTATAGTTGGGATGGGAGGAGGTTGTGAACCTTCAAATGTGATTTTTCCTTTTGCCTTTTCACTCCTGGTTTAGATGGCACCTCATTAAAACCTTGTCTGCTGTTTCAAATCTTACCCAGAGCAGATTTATCAGAGAATTTCTGTCAAGTGAATCCTTTCTTAATCCTAATGCCAGAGTTCATAGCACTCAAATGTAATGATGTCTTTTATGAAAGTAAATGATTGGGAGGAAGTTAGAATGATAATAGCCAGATTAATGTTAGATGTCTGAATAACTATTGCTTAATAAAATCTAAATGCCAATTGTCTTGGCTTCAAAGTTTAAGCATGTAGGCACAGGAATTGGGTTATTAAGTTTCTGCCCAATTAAAGGGCAGAAATTTGTTGGGAAACTGTGTTGGAATATGCTTTGGTTAGCCTGTGCGGACATGAAAGGATTGCCTATAAAAATGCTGAATTTGTGATGGTCCATCTTTGCACTGGGGGAATTAAAGACTTCCCAGTGATGGAGAGTAGAAAGGATGGGGAGGATGCCCTTGGTTGAGTGAGAGATGGAATTGGGCTGAAGTTGGCAGAGAAGAGATTTAACTGAGAAAGAAAAGAATGTTCCTGGTGGATGGCTGAGCTCGAGGTCTGCACTGCTGGTTTGGTGCCATCTCAGGGCAAGGAATTCCACTGAAAGTCCCCTGTTCCTCTGAGTAGATATTGCAGGATGAAGCAAATAGAAATGCAAAGGTTTGAGAAGGCAAAGTTGAAATTCAGCTTTGCTGAGCAGCAGCAGCTTCACTTCCCTCTCCTGGCTTGGGCTGGAGTTCATTGAGGCTCCCATGTCTTGTCTGACCTGGAATCCTGACCTGGCCTTGGGGTAGGTGCAGAAAAGGACAATCTTAGTGGCTTTGTGGTCTCGTGGTGTCCATCCCTGAGCTCTTCTCCTCTCAGTCACTGTGGCATCTGTGGTGTCTCCCAGGATGGAGCCTGGGGAGAGAGGGACACAGATGACAGACCCTCCCTGCTCCCTGTCCTTGGAGAGAGGAGGAGGGAGCAGGGATCCGTGCTGCCACTTGCTGGGCTTTCCTGCTCCTCTCCCATTCCTGAAGAGACAGGACAGAAAGGAGGGATTGATGTCCTTGGAGCAGCTCTGCTTCCTGTGAAGGAAAGGAGTTGGGAATTAATTTCTGTATCATCAGGGAGGGGGAACCAGACATTTTCCCTCCTGGGTTGTACTTCTGCACAAAAATGAGACATTTAAGATGTGTGGTTGTGCATTTTTAAGGTCCCTTGAGTGAATTATATCAAACCAGTCTTGCAAATTCTTGGATTTTAACAATTTTAAGCTGTTTAGTAGTATGATTTCAAAATGGACTTAAAATGGTTTTAAATGAGCTGCACTGCAAGCGCTGAATTTAGAAATGTCCTCCTTGACTTGGCTTCTAAAATCCAGTTGCTGGGGGTTCACTTTAACCTTACCTTGGCAGGAGCAGTGGAACTGGATGATTTCTGAAGTCTCTTCCAACCCAAACTCCATTTCTCCCTCGCTTCTGTGTGCTGAATCTCGCGTATGATGAATGATGCACCCAGTTCTCATCTGGACTTGTTAATAAATGAAATGTTACTTTTACAGAGCCTCTTTCTGAAGGATCCCCAAGTCCTTTTCCAGTGGCTAGTGCTGAGTTACAAATGATCATTGTAATTCTTTTATCCACCATTGCTGCATGTTGGCTTCTCAGGTGGAAGATGCTGACTGATCCTCAGGGAACCTGATATTTGAGGGATGCAGGGGACTCTGACAGCTAAAACTCAAAAGCAGGAGGTAATTACTTGCACCATCACTTGACTGAGACGCTGGAATTAAGCTGTGCTCCCACAGAAAGTGCTGTGGAATTTCTCTCAGCTAGCGGTGGTGAAGGATTTGTGCTGCTTTGTCTGGGGAGCAGCACAAGTCCAGGCACATCGTGCTTGGTGGGGATTTCTGGGTGCTCCAGAGCTGAGTGGGAAGGAGAAGTGCCTGCAGCAAACTGCTGGCTCTGCCCTCCCTGGGAGTTCTTGTCAAACATTAACCAGACCTAGGCCAACTCACTTTTTAAATTATTTTTATTTAAAGCTCTCCCACCCTCAGTACGTACGAAGGTGTTCCCAGACAGCTCTTGAGGCACTTTGTGATATTCTCCCTGTTGAATGTGCAGTAGGAATTCCTGATGTGAAGGATGGGATAGAAACATTTGTGTTTGTATTGTAGGAATGAGAAACATTTATGTTTCAGTTAGTGGTGAATGTGATTTATATTTGTATCATATTACCAGTACAATTGTGTTTGAATTGTATTCCCAAGAGCTCAAGTGAAACCTTGGAAAGAGGGAGATGGAGCTGTGGAAAAGCTGATTCTCACCAAAATAGCTGAGCAAGATGATGGCTCAGGGTTCCCTGTGTTCACCTGTGCAGCCTCACCCTAGAATTTTGGGATACTGGGGGTATCACAGCCTGTCCTTTGGCAGAGCAGATCCCACCTGCACCAGGAGCCATCCCAAACCAAATCCCCCTCCCTTGGCAGGGAGCCTTGGTGTCAGAAGGTGAGAGACAGAAAACTTCATGCTTTTGAGAAATTGGTTTTTTACTCTGTCTGAACGCACATAAAAACTCCTTGAATTCTGTGTAAATTCTTGTTTTCAGTTGTGTTCCTTAGTTCAGTTATAAAACTCTGATCTGCTTCTGTATTTGCACCATCACAGTTATCCTCTAAACCTGTCCTGGAGAATCGTCCTGTTAGTGCTTTTTTGAGGCAAAGCCTGTACTGTTTTAGTAGGAAATGTTGCATTTTTTTTTCTCTGTTTTTCTTCTTCACCATCACATAGAAAGTGGAAGATTATATGTATGCTTCTACAAGTAGCTCTTGGTGACACCGGGGCATGTTCCTCTTTGTGTGTCGGTGTTTCTGTGTTAATTTTCTTGTTGCAGGGCAGTTATTTTTCAATGTCTCCCTTTTTAAACAGCTTCTCTGGGGAGTGCATTTGTATAAAAAGCTGCCAGAGTAGCATTTTAGGCTCATGCACATGATTTCAGGGCAGGATTTGTGGTGATGCCCTACTTGATGCACAAGCTGGGAGAAGTGTCCTGGGCCAGCTCCTGAGATGCCCCTTGCCCATGATAAAAAGAATATTTGAAATAATCAACAGGTGTCTTTGGATGCAGCGTTAAGGGAGCTTCAGGTGTTTTTAAATGCCTTCTGAAAACATCATTCCTTGTTACAGGCAGGCTCCCCAGCTCTTTTTCCCCTTCCTTTTAAGAAAAAAGGATGAAATCATGGGAGCTGGGTGTGCCCTGCAGCTGGGTGTGCCCCGCACGGAGCTGGGATCCTGCACGTTCCCTCTCAGCCTGTTTATCCTTCCTGGCCAAATCTTGTCAAATAAAATTGGGGTTTCATCGCAGCCAATTAACCAATTAACTGTTTGATTCCTCTTGTGCATGAAACCAATTGAGATTGAAGAAGCCCTGGAGTTAAAGGAGGATGTCTGGAAGGAAGTGGAGGTGTTGTAAGCAGGCTTTGAAGATGTGCTAATGGCTGGGTGAGGAGTGCTGGGGTCGGATCCCTTTGGATGGGTTTCACATGGAGGTTCCTTGGGCCAACCTTCACCTTTGATGGTTTTGCCTCACGGTGTCTGGGAAGATGAAGAGATGGTGCTGAGCTGGAGAGAGGCCTTGGCTGCCTGATGTGGTTTAGGGGGGTGAGAAGGGTTTGGCCAAGGTCCTCTTTCTTTTAACAGCTTTGCCAGGAAAGCTCAGGCAGTGTGGGTGTGCTGGTTGGGGTTTATCTTTAGTCTGGAGCTGCGGTTCAGAAGCCCCAGAGCTGGGACGTGCCCCCTGCCCGGAGCTGAGGGAGTGAGAGGTGGGGGGAGCAGAAGGCAGCACCAGCACTGCCATTTCATCCCACAGGTTACACAGCCGAGGTGATGATCTCTCAAGCCAAAGCCATGCCCTTGGTGCAGTAGGGATGAACAGAAACACCGGATGGGATTTAGGAAGGGGTTGGAAGGGGAAATGCAAAGTGTGTGTGTGGTCTGGGTGACGCTGGGTGATTGATGTGCTCGGCATGCCTGGAGCAGCAGAGAAGGGAGCCCACAGGGGGAGGCTGGCTCAGGAGTTTCTGTCAATTCCCTGCTGGATTTCCTGCTTGCTTTCTACTCTTCTTGTTGAGCTGGAGCAGAGATGTGAGATGTGAAGGGTTGGTTGTACAGGGAAGTCTCAGGCACAGGGAATGTTCAAAGTACAGTGGGACACACTGCAGGAGGAGTGACTCAAACCATGTAGAGTTCAACTTCCTAAAAATGGAAGTAGTCTGCTGTGCTCTAGGCCTGTTTTCTGATTTTTTTTTTAAATTTTTGAACTTCTCTTTTCCCAGGTGTGGAAACTAAGATGACTTTGGCCCTTGCTGCAGAGACATTGTTCTGGCTCTGCTCCTCCTTCACACTTTAGCTCAGGAGAGAAGAGGGAAAAAGAGACATTTTGGCAGGATCATCTTGGTAGCTACAGGTTCATCTTGCACTCGCAGGCCTGTGCAGGGAGGGAGCAGAGGTGCTGTCAGTGTCCCCAGAGGATGGGGTAGGAGTGGTGGGAGCAGTACATCTTAGTGGATATTAAAGGTCTGTTACAACTTCAAGTGCTCTGGAGAGTGAGCTGCTGCAGTTTCCTACCTGCTGATCAGCAGACAGGCCCTGGACATCTGCCTTTCAAAGTGCCTCTCCTTGCTTTTCCTGAGCATGGGAACATTTCCCTTCTGGTAGGCTCGTGGCTGTGGAAGATGTGGGTTTGAGTGAGAAGTTGTTTGAAGTACAGAGCTAAGGAAGCCCCACAAACTTCCTCTATTTACACATTTAATGCTGGTGTGATTTTAATGGCCTTGTACACGTTTTAGGCTTAAAATAGCTCTGTGTGGAGATTGGATGATTAGATAACAACAAGTCTAACTTGTATCACAGTCAAACTATTTCCTCTAATAAGAAATGTAGAAGAGTTAAAAACCCCTAAACTAAATGCCCATCCAGTCAAGGTGACTCCCAGGAGGGTGTTTATCTTTTACTGTATTACAAAAGGCTGGGGAGGAGTGGTTAAAAGTGTCATTAACTGGTGTCTTTCTGATGACTAATTTTACATTGACCTGGGCAGGTACAGCCAGATCAGCTCTGGGTTTGCACCAGCTCAGATCTCAAGTGAATCTTTGCTGTGATGTTCCTTTTGTGTAACAGTGTCTCAAGTGAATCTTTGCTGTGATGTTCCTTTTGTGTAACAGTGTTGGTACAAATGATGGTTTTTCTTCAGCTCTAAGAGTTATAGGAGATGTTGATGGAATTTTAAAAGATGATGCTTGTCTCTGTAAAAAATAGTGAAGATCTTTGTAAATATTTAACTCTCTATTTGGAAAACAGAGGTGTAAAATTCTTTGTTGAGCTCATAATATTCTGGATATATAGCTGTATAGAATTCCTGATCTTAGTGTGTCGGTGGGAATGAAACCCCCAGAACAGAGCATTCCTATTCCCTGCCTCAAAATTTGCCTTTAATAGTAAATGCCATGGACTCAGACTGTTCCAGTTGGCTTTAGCTGATCAGTGTCTATAATTAAATCTGATATTTATCTGTGTTGAAATCCTGCATATGTAACAAATTGGACTGCTGTCTCAGGAATGAGCTTTTTAAGCCTCAAATTTCTAAACCAAGTTTGTCATCAATGCCAGAATGATCCCAGGAGTTTGCTGGCCACATTCAGTGCACAGGTCCCTCTCTCAGCCTTGATGGCCACCTGTGGACATGAGTTCAGCAGCTTACAGGAGAACTGGAGGAAAAAGGGATTTTTCACATAAAATCTAAGTTGTATTCACGGGTTTGGTATCAGCACAGAGCTGGGTTATGCCAGTGTTTGTACCTTGTTTGCAAGGCAGGAAAATACAACAAACCTGGTGCCTTAGAAAGCATCAATGATCTCAGCTTACCCCTGCCTTTAGTCTGCTTTGGGCAACCTCTGAGATTTCACTGCTTTCAGAGCAGTAGACAAAGTGAGGCCAAATGGGGAAGAAATGTAAGAGGTTAAAATGTTACCGAGGTGAAAAGATTCTTGTTTTAAAAACTGAATGACAGGTTGAAGTTTTCTGGTTGAGAATGCAATAAGTGGGTTTGCACAGCTTTCAGAGTCATGCTCTAGCAAGTCATTTATTATTTTCAATAATCAGACAGCTGTCTAAAGACATGAAATAATGATTTTCTAAGCAGCCAACATTTTCATTTTAGACTGCAAATTATATGGTGGAACATCAGTTTCTTTCCTGGATGCACCTACTGTGCTTTGTGCAGATCAGTAAAGAACATTTCTAAATCTCTTGATGCAGAGTTTAGCACATATGGTGGCTGCTCCATCCCTGGAGTGTCCCAGGCCAGGCTGGACAGGGCTGGAGCAGCCTGGGACAGTGGGAGGTGTCCCTGCCATGGCAGGGGTGGCACTGGATGGGCTTTAAGGCCCCTCCCAACCCAAACCATTCTGGGATTCAGTGTTAAAGGAGTTAGTGGCACTTTATTTATCATCTCATTTTGTTTATTCCTTTATGTCCCAGTGCTGTGTCAAGCTCAGAGGGAATCTTTTCTGACTTTTGTGTGTGTTTTGCAAGAATTTGATGTATTTCTGTTAACACAAGCAGCAAGACCAAACTGCAAAGGAAAGTTTGTTAAGAAGGGGGATTGGATTGGCAGGTTTTTAATCTGCATTTTTGCAGTAGGAGGATATGGTCTGAGGCAAAAGGTGCATTATTGCCAGAACTTCTCTGAAATTACTGCTTTGAGTTGAAATGCCTTTTGGGAATCAGGGAGGGAGAGAGACCTGGAAACCACATCAAAGCTTGAGGTTAGAATATGTTGGAGAATGGGTGCCAAAAAAAGGTATGTCAGCACCAAAAATAACCCTAATCTACAGGAGAAGTCAAGCAGTGAATGGGTGGGGGGATGGCAGAACATCTGGGGGATGTGGGGGAGAAAAGGTATTTTAGAAATGAATGGGAGATGTTTGGCGTGGGCTGGAACCGAGATGATTGGAGCTGGTGAAGTGGTTTGAAATAGTTACTTGCCTGAGGACTTGGTGGATTTTTTTTTTCAGTTTTATTTTTTTTATTGCTGCATCAAGTTTCCCTGTTAGAAGCCAGCTGTGGGTTGGGGGTTACAGCCCTTTGGAGGGGGCTGAAATTGGACAGTTTTGAGGAATTTTGGCCCTCAGAGGGTTCTTAACAGGGATCATTCCATGGCCAAACAGGGCCAGAAGCTGCCTGGGGGCACTTAGATCCCTCCTTTGGGCCCTCTCATCCCTCCCCTGGGCCCTCACATCCCTCCTGCTTCCCTCTGTGATCAGAACTGATCTTTTTGCTCGTAGCAACATGAACCGTGAAGACCGGAATGTGCTGCGTATGAAAGAAAGGGAAAGGCGAAATCAAGAAATTCAGCAGGGTGACGAAGCCTTCCCACCCAACTCTCCTCTCTTTGCTGAGCCATACAAAGTGGTGAGTCCCTGCACCTCAGAGAAATGCAGGTTTTATAACAGAAATCAGGTGCAAATTCTTATTTTTATCTGTGTCCTTGTTAGATCGAAAGCTCTTACGGCAGCCGAGTGTTTAAGCAGGGCTTGAAAGTAAAGCTGGGCAGTCACAGCTCCACTGGCAGATTTAGAATGCCTGGGAAGGGGAGGAACCTTTACAGGGAGTGAGAAAAAGGAAAATAAAACCATCAGAACTTTTTCCTTCCCTCACCTCCTATACAGTGCCTCAAACCAATGAAACTGTCCCTTGTGTGATGTCAAATTGCCATTTTTTGGGGTGCTTTAGCCTGTTGCTAAACTTTCTAACCTTTCATCAACATAATCCTGAAAAAGTTCAGGAAGAGAATGTTTAAATGGGAGGTTAATTTTCAATGCTGGAATGTTTGATGTGACAGAATTACCAGCTCTAACTAGTCCCCAGTAGTTTATATCTGATGTTTTAGTTTGTTTTGAAAGAGTCGATTCTGTTTGTGGTCTTGCACAGCTTTCAGCTTGTGCTGGGTCTCCTTCCAGGTTGCCTTGCTGAACAGAACTGGAAAAAATAACCTAATTCTGGAATAACTAATAAAATACTATTTAATATGTTAATTACGTAGTTCAAAACTCACTTTGAAAGCAAACCCTTGCCTTGTTGCAATTTCAGCTGGTTTGCAAGAAGTAAAACATGACTGAAAACTCTCTTCCTGCATGAGGAAAGTTGAGAAATGCCTGGTGGTTTTTTAATTCCCGTCCTCCCATCACTCTCTTGTGCTTGATAACCAAATTCTGTGTGTATGGAGTTAACTGGGGCTGGCTGGGGGTTTGATTCAGGAGCCCAGATTTGGAAACCAAAATGGTTATAGAAGAAAGAACCCTTTTAACTGTGTGCAACAAACATTGTGCCAATATAAATACCAATTAAAAATGACTTACGGGGCTGAAGTTAAGTTGATTTTACTTTACTGCTAATTAAAGCCTTTTAGGACTGATGCATTCGGTATTGGAGAAATTACAGTCCGTAAGGTGACAGGAGGCATCTGCACCTTTGCAACTTGCACCCAGCTCAGCAGTGCATTGTTTGATTATTGCTGCTTCAGCTGTTCCTGCTGCCCAATTTTTAGTATGCTTTAGGGAGTTAAATAAGTAATAATACATATTTTGAATAGGTAATAATAAATATTTTGAATATGTAATAATATTTTGAATAGGTAATAATAAATACATACGTAATAATAAATATTTTGAGTGTGTAATAATAAATATTTTGTATATAAATACATACTTTGAATAGGTAATAATAAATATTTTGAATAGGTAATAATATTTTGAATAGGTAATAATAAATATTTTAAATACGTAATAATAACTATTTTAAATACATAATAATAACTATTTTAAATACGTAATAATAACTATTTTAAATACGTAATAATAAATATTTTAATATGTAATAATATATATTNTCGCCATTCCCAAGCCCTCGGTTCCCGCGGCGCCCGATGACAAACCCCCGGCCGGCTTCTTCGAGCAGCGGCACGGCGCGGGCTCTCACCAGAGCGGCAAATGGACCCCGGTGGGGCCGGCCCCCAGCACCTCGGCCCAGTCCCAGAAGCGCTCGGCGGGGCTGGGGGGCCACGGGCAGCGCTCGGGGGGCGGCGCGGCCGCGGGGGCCCGGCACGAGCGCGACTCCTACGGCGGCGGCGGCCGCAAGAAGGGCCAGCACGGCTCGGAGCACTCCAAGGGCCGCTCCGGCAGCCCCGGGAAGCCGCCGGCCGTGTCCTCGCTGGCCTCGGGCCACTCCAGGGCCCACGGCGGCGACCACCACGGCAAAGAGCATCCGCGCTCCAAGTCGCCCCGGGACCCCGAGCCCAGCTGGGACTCGCCCTCGCGCGTGCCCTCCTTCGCCAGCGGGCAGCACTCGAACCAGTCCTTCCCTCCCTCGCTGATGTCCAAGTCCGGTTCAATGTTACAGAAACCCACTGCCTACGTCAGGCCGATGGACGGGCAGGAATCCATGGAACCAAAGCTATCCTCGGAACACTACAGCAGCCAGACCCACGGCGGCGGCGTCAACGAGCTGAAGCCCAGCAGCAAAGCGCACCTGACCAAGCTGAAAATTCCTTCTCAGCCGCTGGATGTAAGTTGCTGGCTCTGTGCTGCCTTCTTAAATGTAAATCCGCTCCGGCTGGGATTTTCCAGCCTCTCCGAAATCCCAATTTGCCTAACCCAAATGGAGTTTTTAGTAAACACCGTGTTTTTGTTACTCAAAGCACCTTCGCCCAAGCTGTATTTTCAGTGGGGAGCACGCAAAAGTAATTATTTTTGTCCTCTGCTTCTTCGGTGTGGATACTGGGATTTTTATTAAATAAAGGCTGAGACGTTCAGAGAGGCTTACTTAACCCCAAGAGGCCAATTTTCAGGGAGTATTTCTCTAGTCAGGGGTTAGGGATATTGTAGGATATCCACAAATATTTTGACAAGCTGGGTT
>VZUA01058969.1:0-19120 GCA_013401035.1 Horornis vulcanius
GTGGAATTTTCTTTTGTAAGTGACATTATAATTTAGGATTAGTAGCCGTGGGAAGTAGACCCGTGAGACTGAATTTAGTATGTTCAGTGCTCAAAGGGCATTAAGAAATACTAAACAGTAAAATCATTCTGCCAGGTAATATATGCACATATATATGCATATATTTATATTTAGAATGATTTTTATTGTCATTTGTTCAAATGTTTGAACATTAAGACCCTGGCTGTCGGGATTCTCAAAGCCCAGATTTAAGCACACAGCAAGTGTGCATCTGCACATCTGAAGCAGATGGCTTTCCCTCCATCTTTAGATACATACCTGCTTGGTCTCAAGACCCCTTTTTCCCCCATCCAGGACCCTCCTTTGATGTTTTGATAGCTACAAGGTTGCAGAGCAGCTGACACCATTGCACAGGTACAGCTTCTCTGTTGCTTTGGAGATAGACTGAAAATTTGGGACAGTGTCCCTGGCTAGCTGTTTATTATCAAATTTCCTGGCATCAACAGATTTAAGCAGGGATTTGGCAGGCTTGTGTCCTGACACCGAGTGCCAGTGTAACGTACATTAGTGGTTGGCACGAGGAAGCACCATCTGTTGGTGTCCGGGGACAGATTGAATGAAAAACGTGCTGGCTCAGATTTACCCACCATCTTTTGCTAAAAATAAGCAGAGCACACGAGTATATCTGCTCCCCAGAAATAGGATTGGCTTCAATCTGATTTACCTTCTTGCGTTTCTGATAATGTATTTGTATTCTGATGATAGTATTTGTATCATGTATAAACATGAAATTATATTATTAAAAGGGCAGGGATAATACAGAGTCCATTGGTGCTGAAGTCTTCAGTAGGCCCAAGGAGAAATAGGCAGCCTTCCTGTTTTAACACACAAAACCTCAAATTAGATAATCTGACAAAGAATAAAATTTGATGATCTTAGTCATCACTTGCTAAAGGCACACCTTTGCTTGGTATTTAGATTGTTGTTTTGAAGTTTTTTCAACCTCGGTCTGTGGAGGAGTCTACTTTCACAGGATCTGCAAAGTGGCAGGAACTGTGTGGAACCATTTAGATAAGTGACACTCATTCATACACATGCCCACATATGATGACACAGGTAAATAGAATTACTAATCCAGGGTTCTTCACATTGCTGGAAATGTATATTGTCACCTGTGATAATTTTCATGGAATTGTTCCTTGCACCACGCTATTTTAAAATTTCTGTCAAACACCTGGCTGTTTTATGAAGGGGTAGACAAATAGCGGCAATGGAGAAGCATTTGAATAGTATGTACACCAAGAAATTCAGCTGTGAAATTTACTTACCTTGGAAAAGTTTCCTCATGAGAAATTTCCTCAATGAGAAGCTGGTGAATTTTTAATTACTTTTTAAATCTGTCAAAGGAAAGATGAGTTTTGTGGCCATGAATGATAGAGTATTGGTCATTAGTATTAGTCATTGTTTCTATGAGAATATATTTAGTTTTGATTAAGCAAAATATTCCCACTGAGATTTCTCACCACCAGTGTTTTATTAATGTGACACACAGCATCTGTTGGGCATACCTTAAACACTTTCCCCAGTGGTCTGCAGTGCAAATGATGGCTAGGCTCCACAAATTAAGCTCTTCAGGAAAGTGACATTAACACTGGACTTAACAGGCTTCCCTAGATCGGGACTGAAAGCTGGACATAAACTGCAAAACATTTTCAAAGGGAACTGCTGAATGCCCATCTGTTGCCATGAATCTCTGTTTCATCTCTCAGAATGATAAAGAAACATGAAGGACTAACTACTTTTTGTTGTAATTGTTTTTCTGTTTGTTTTGTTTTGTGATGTTCTACTGTCCCCTTGTGTAGTCCTGAGTTTCATGCCTGGGATGTTTTGACCTTGGAAGGGTTCTTTCCCAGGCGTTCTTCTGGTAAACAGAAGAACAATGTTTTGTAAATATAAGGATGTTTACNCAACACCCTTGGCCAAAAATTTCAAGCCATGTTGTTTAAAGACCTCAGGAACTGCATAACTGGATTTTTTTCCTTTGTTTTCATGGTGGAATCTGTCAGATCCTGACCATCTTGAGCAGTCTGGTAGATAGATAATATCCAAAGACATACTTATCTCAGTTTTCAGTGTTTTATTATCCTTCAGTTTAATTTGGTGGAGTTTGAAGGAAAGAAGGATTATGACTCACATTCTGGTATTTCAAGTGGTCAGCAGCCTGTGTTTTAGAAGAGGTAAAATGTTCACCCACTGCTGTACACACTAGAAAGATGAGTTTCCAGAGCAGTTGCCTAGAGGTGTACTGTGGTTTAATTGTCAGATCTCTCACATTGCATTCTTTCTACAGGGTAAACTCTTGGGTCCCACAAGCTAGTTCAGAGCAACCTCCATTTGGCCTCTTCATTTTTAATCACCTTCTAGAATCTTTTTCCTTGTGCTGGGGGAAGGTTTGTGAACATCACTGTGGACGATTTATGGCAAGAGTTTGTGTGGGCTAATCAAGTGTAGGAAAGACTGACCATGCTGAATTCTGTGTTGATCTTTCCCTATACTGCTCTGGAAAGGAATAAGAATTATTTGTTACCAGATTTGTTAGCCTTCCTGCCATGTACAGGTTTGTAATTCTTGCCAACAGAGGGATCCAGTTTGTTTGACAGACACAGATGGTACAGTCCTTTTTCTTTTTTGTTTCCTTTTGCCCTAGGAAGACAATAGCAGAAGAGTTGAGAAAAACTCTGCTTCCAAAACCAAGAGCTGATTCTGTATGAATGAGTACATGCTTCCTAGCCTCTCACACTGTGCTAACAAGATGTTGTGCATCCCTCTGGTGCGGCATGTAAGAAATGAAAACAGTTCCTACTAGGTTTGCATTTTTTCCACTGAGCCCATACCCATCATTCTGCCCCTGGAGGCATAAATATTTGTGGCCTCTGAGCTCACAGTGAGCTTTGCATTTGAAGTACAAATCTTCAAGACCAGAGCGCTCCTTCAGAAGATGCCTGTGTTCCACTTGGAGGTGTCTCAGAATCTGCAGCATCTCCCTGGTTGGTGGGACTGGGAAGGTCTGGGGAAAGAGGTGATCCTGGTTGTTAGGCTTAGAGATAGTCCTTCTCCCTTTCCCTGAGGAAAACCAGGATGGGGGCACAGACAAATGAAAGTCAAGATTGCTTTTAACCTTCCTACTACTCTCTCCTCTCTACATCAAGCCTCTGCCTTCTGTGAGCACCCTCTGATACACCTGTACCTCCTGTCCTTGTAACATCTGGTTGTGTAGGGAAACAAAACATAAGTTTTTTCATTGCAAACATTTGCTCATATTTCTCCATTTTCACTGTGTTCAAAACACAGTGATGAACCTCAAACTTGTCTTTCTTGGGTTATGGCTGCCTGTGCTTGAGGCAAGCTCTGGGTTCGTGCAGTGGTGTCTGGAAGCAAGCTGCAGGGAAGCAGCTAAGGTGAGTGTGAGAAGGAGTTGGGAGAAGCTTTACCTGGGCCCTCCCCTGTCACACCTTTAGAGGTTCCAAGTCCCTGTCCAGGCTGCGCTGTGCCGTGCCCCTGCCTGTTCCCAGTTCTTCTGTCTCAATCTTCATCTATTTCATTCCCACCATCCTGCTGGGGGATTGCTGGGCTGTCACTGACCCTGCCCTCCACCATCTCCCTGCCCTGTGTATCCTGCTTGTGGTGCACCCCGGTGGAGATACTGCCCATTTGGCTTCACTCCCAGTGGATTTTTTGTGCTCCAGCACAGGGCCCTTCCAGAAGCTACTACCAGTGGGGATTGTCCCTTGGAACACCCGGCCCTGCCATCTTGAGGCTTCCTCCAGTTTCCTAAGAGTTGCTTCACCTCTTGTTGAGGTTGTCTGCAGCAGATGCCCCCATGCCACCCCTTGTGTATGGCCAACCCCTGGCCATTATCCATGAGCCCTTAACAGTGCCGTGTGGGTGTGCAGGATTCTTCCCAAGTGGCCAGCTCCAATCCTGCCGCCACAGTCCGCAACTGGCAGACACAGTGTCCACTGCCAGTACAGTGGACTCTGAGACACTCGCACTTAGGAGAAATGCAGCATCGGTAAGGAAAGAAGAGCGGGCTCTGGCAGAGTGAACCACGGAGGGTGTTTATTCCAACTCAGAGGAGCGCTCAGCAGGACAGAGCCCCAAGCAGCTCAGTGCATCAGCTTATAAGCAAGGGAGGATCACAGGGCTGGGGACAACATTCATCCAATGGGGTTTGAGAGGGGAGGGTGTTACAAACGATCAGTCAAGATATTTAACCAATCACAGGAGGTGGGAGGGGGACTCCCTGAGCTCAGCCAATCACTCGACGCTCTCCCTGGAACCTTCTGGATCTTTGGGAGAGGTCAAGCCTAGATTGACCAAGCTGGGGACAGGGGACAATAAGATTGACAAAAAAGGGAACGCAGAGTGTACCAACAGGGAGGGATAAGTAGGGTACAGAGGGATGATCCACATAACCGTATGGGGTACAAAGAACAATTTGGATTACAATAAACAAGAGTTGGTACAAATCCATGAGACTTAAACTTCAAAAACGCACCGCCACATCTCCCTCTTTTTTGTTTTTAAATGTATGGTATTTGTCCATTATGTAAGTCTCTGTAATAGAGTTCATCTGCAGGTTGTAATTCTATCTCCTTGTAGGGAGGTGGATGCGAGGAATATTCATAACCTTGGAAGATTTCTTCTTTGTCTTCGTTGGCGGTCATCATAACCTGGTTTATGTGTGGGGCAGTGGCGAGAGCTATTAGCTCAACTGACATTCTTTTAATTAAACTAAACCTAATACAGAATTATAGTAATAATAATTATTAACCCAATCTTGATGAGCTCCTGAGCCCACCCAGCAATGCCCCATTGCAAAAACAGTCCGCCCAGCCAGTCCTCAATCTCCTTTTTGATGTCAGTCACCATCTTTCTCATCTTGTCGATGGCCTGGTGGATGTCCTCAGCCTTGTTCAAGAGGTTGAAGCAGCACAACCCCTCCAATTCCTCACACCAGTGCTGGAGCAGCAATAGCAGATAGTCTATTCCTGCACAGTTCTGCAATGTCACCTTCCTTGTAATCTCCTCATCTGAGAGGAGGTCCGCCAGGGCAGTGGATGTTAAATTCGCTTGCTTTGCCACCCAACATTCCAATCAACCCAATTCACCTAAACTTTTTGCGACTGAAATCCAGGGCAGGAAGACTGTAACCGATGTAATTTTTGCCTGGACAAGTGTATTATCTCCGAATTGCAATCGGGGTCGAGGCCCCGAAGGTCTCTTTTGTGGATGGCCGAATTATCACTAAAATTTTTTCGTGTCCAATCCATGATATTTGTTTTGTTGGCTGTGAGCAGCCCCAACTTACCCAAGGTACATGGGCCTCCTGTCAGTCGAGAGGGGATTCCTGGCCATGCCCAGTCGCTGCAAATCAGGAAAACTCCTTTGGGGAGAGAGAGGGGTTGGTACGTCACCGTTGATGCCATCTTGATGTGGGCGATCCAGCCGCACCACGTCCCTGCTGTATACATATCCTTCACTTGGAAAAAGGGCGAGAATAGTTTCTTCTGGGTGGGGAGGGGTATAAAAACCAACTGCCCAAAATAAGGGGCGTCTGAGGAGCCTAGGATTTCCAGCTCCTGAGGCTCCTTGGGTAAGGGAGAAAGGGAGGAGATCCAATCCCTCCAAAGTAAAAGTGAGTTTGTAACTGGGAGGGGGATTTCGAGCTCCTTCGTGACTTCTATGAAGCAGCGTGCGACTGGACTGGGGGCCTGACTGTTGATGTTGTGCTGCAACTGCTGGAGGGAAGATGGTAGTTCCTCCAGGTTGAATGGAATCCCTACAAGGCAAGCAGACATTGGATTAGCTGCCGAGTGCAAGGCAAGGCATATGTGGTCTTGTCCCATAGATTTCGCTAGGGTTGACCACACATTGGCCTTTGGCTGAGGAACGATCCACTGGAGAGCTGACATGCAGAGGCTGGCAATGACTATGATGTTAGCAGCCATTTGGCCGGACAGTGGGTGTTTCACTGGCAGGTGCATGCTTCAGGAGTAACTGAAATGTGAACAGAGAGGGTATTAGAAACAGAAATGGGTTCTGAGAGGGAACATATAATTTATTGAAAGTGAGTATGGAGGAGGGAAACCTCTTCTAGGATAGTGGGGAGAGTGTTTTGCTGCCTCCTCTTTTTTCTTCTGTACGCAGCAGTCACAACTTCTTTTAATCCCTTTCGTTGTTCTGGGTATGACTGGTTTCATCCAGCAGGAGGGAATCCACTTGAGGCCCGTGGGAGTGGATACGCATGCATATCCACGTCCCCAGGTCACCAATTCATGTGGTCCCTCCATCTGCCCAGACCCGGAATCATTAACCATCACCGGCAGCTTCTGTTTGACTGCCAGCTGCTCATTGCTGCTGAAGTGGCAGAGGATTGGCGGGGTCAGACTGCCAAAAGAACAATTTAAAAAATTGATCGTAAAGAGGGCTTTGGCCAGCCAGATTAAGGGCAGCTCTACCTTGAGGACCCGCTGCTGTTGGTCCAGGACCCTTTTTAGATCTCTGTGGGTCCTCTCTACCACGGCTTGCCCTGTGGGGGAATGGGGGATGCCAGTCTTATGCTCCACCCCCCACTGCTGCAGGAAGCTGCAGAACTCCCTGGACTTGTACCTAGGGCCGTTATTGCTCTTTATGACCCTTGGGATGCCCAGGAAGGAGAAGGCCATTATGAGATGCTTGATAGCATCCAATGACTTCTCCCCTGTGTG
Source organism: Horornis vulcanius (assembly GCA_013401035.1). Taxonomy (NCBI): domain Eukaryota; kingdom Metazoa; phylum Chordata; class Aves; order Passeriformes; family Scotocercidae; genus Horornis; species Horornis vulcanius. The sequence goes on from VZUA01058969.1 coordinate 6,771, forward strand.
GGCAGAAGCAGAGACGGCACACGAGAAGGTGTCCACAGAGACATGGATGTACCTCAGCTTCCCAAACTGGGGGAAGTGAGTGACATCCGTTTGCCACACCTCGCAGCTGTTCAACCCCCTGTGGTTGACTCCTGCCCCGATGGTTGGGACAGCCAGCTGCTGACAGTGGCGGCAAGCAGCCACAATTGCCTTAGCCTGATCCTGGGTGAGGTGAAACCCACGGACCAGACCTGGCGCATTTTGGTGGTGAAGATGGTGGCTGATTTTTGCCTGAGTGAAAACATCAGGCAAGGGTGCCATAACAGCAGGGGCAGTGAGAGCATCAGCTCTCCTGTTTCCCTCTCCTATGAACCCTGGCAGGTCCATGTGTGACCTGGTGTTCATTAAATAGAAAAGTTGCTTTTGGTGGGAAATCATTTTGACTAGTTTCAAAAGCAACTGAAACAGTGCCTCATTGGACATCTGCAAGATTGCATTTTCAGCCCTGGAAACTACCCCCACAACATAGGCTGAATCTGTTACTAAATTAAATGACTCAGGAAATCTTTCAAAGGCCGTAACGACAGTGGCCAACTCAGCAACTTGAGGTGATCCTTCCACCTCCTCAACGTCTGATTCCCACTGCTGAGTTTTAAGGTCCTTCCAAGTCATCACTGACTTATGGGACCTTCTGGACGCGTCTGTGAAAATGGCTAGGGCGTTCAAAGGCTTTCTACTTTGAACCATATCAATATCCAATACGAATTGGGCATCAGGATTAAAAATTTTGTGGGCAGGCCGAGTTAGTGAAACTTTCCCAGGGTATGAGTCCAAGGCAAATTGCTGGGCTTCGTTCTCCTGAAGCAGGTGTTCCAATGTGGCCTTAGTAATTTGGCCCGATTTAGTCCTAATTCCTATGTAAACACAGCCAAAGTCACATCCGGCTAGATCCCTAATGTGGGTCCTAGCCTTCCGGATTAATTCAGCTATCATCTCCTGTGGCCGAGTGACCCTTTTGGATTGGTGGTGGCTCAGGAAAACCCACTCTATTATTAAGAGAGGGTATCCTTTGTTGTGGTCCATCCAAATGGCATGAGGAGCTGTACCTTCCCACTGGAAGATGACTCCGTGGAGGTATGGCAGGTCTCCAAGGATGATAAATTCAAACAACAGGTCCGGTCTGCATCGGTTTGCCTGCTGTGTAGTCATCAAATGTGCCACCTTTATGAGTGCACGTCTTCCCTCTGGGGTGAGGCACCTAGGAGAACTAGGCTCCTCTCCCCCTTTCAATAGCCTCAAAAAGGGGGGCCAGGCTGGGTAGTAAGACCCAGCCAAGGCCTCACCCAAGTCAATGTTCCACACAGTCGATGGGCGCCCGCAAGAGTCTCAATTTTTGTTTTGATCGCCAATTTTTGCTGAACAATGGTCCGCTTACCAATTTCCAGCCCCAGGTACTTCCAGGGTGGCATCCGTTGAATCTCTGACTCCTGCAGCTCGAACCCTGCAGCAACCAGTGCATTGACCATCGGGTCAAGCACGTGGGACAGCAGGTCGTCATTGGGGGCACACACAAGGATATCATCCACATAGTGGTCGATGATGGCCCTGTCCGCAGCTGCACGGACAGGGGAGAGCAAGGAAGCCACATATCACTGGCAGATCACAGGGCTGTTTTTCATACCCTGTGGAAGTACTTTCCAATGGTACCATTTCCTTGGGGCCTCTCGGTTGATGGTAGGCACAGAGAAAGCAAAACGCGGGGCATCGTCCAGGTGTAAGGGAACTTGAAAAAAACAATCCTTTATATCAATGATAGCCAATTCCCAATTTTGGAGGAGCATCGCTGGGGAAGACATCCCTGATTGTAAGGATCCCATGTCCTCAGTTACTTCATTAATCTTGCAGAGGTTGTGAAGGAGCCGCCATCTGGTCTTATCCGTCTTGGGGATCACAAACACCGGGGAGTTCCACAGTGATGTGGTCTCCTCGATGCATCCCTTCTTCAGGAGCTCTTCCAAGAGCTCGTTCAGCACCTTCAATTTTTGTTTTGAAAGCGGCCACTGCTCTACCCAGACTGGTTCATCCGTCAGCCAGTTCAGTTTCTGGGTAGGGCACCATTCAGTGACCGCTGCACAAAAATCCTGTTAGGGGTCGGGTATGTCAATTTTGACCCCCCACTGGGACATGAGATCCCTTCCAAGCAAAGGCTCCCTATAATCAAAAATGAAAGGACAAATATTGGCCTATTGTCCTTTCGGCCCCTGAATTTGCACAATGCTCCTGGACTGTTTAGCCAGTTGTAAACCCCCTACACCTTGAACGTGTCCTGACACTTTTTCCAAAGCCCAATGTGACGGCCAGTCCTGTGAAGGGATGATTGTCACATCCGCTCCCATGTCCTGGAGACCCTTGATGTTGAAGGTCTTGTCACCCACCTGAACCTCACACTCTGCCATTGGCCGATTCTTCATGATTTTTGTTACTGCTTTCACCAAGGGAAGTTCTGCAGACCGACTCTCAGGTGGAATGGGGATTACCTGCGCGATGATCTCTCCCCTTGGAAGGAATGTGAGCGGATGGGTGCAACGCAGCCAGAGGGTGGAGTGCTCTGGACCAAAAGTGATGATCCCTGGAGCTACTTCAACCTCCTGCGGTGTGTATTTACAGCCCCCAACTACGACGTACTTTCCATCAATCCGGGACCAAGACCTCTGGTGTGCTAGATCCACCTTAACCACCCACCAATCACTGTCACTCAGGTGTGTCGGCTCTGATAGACGGAGCCAAAATGGCTCATAGCAGTCGTCTGAGGAGCAGCTGGGCAGGATCTCATCTTGGTCGCCGTTAGTCATGTTTGGTGAAATGGTCAAGTCCGGTGAATTGGTCGTTGTAGGGCTTCCAACGGAAGCCTCGTCAAAGTCAGGCGAAGGATCCTGCGGTGAAAAACCACTGGGAGGTCGCAACTGCACCGATCCCTTCTGGTGAAAGGAAGTAGGATTATGTTATTTTNCCTTGAACGTGTCCTGACACTTTTTCCAAAGCCCAATGTGACGGCCAGTCCTGTGAAGGGATGATTGTCACATCCGCTCCCATGTCCTGGAGACCCTTGATGTTGAAGGTCTTGTCACCCACCTGAACCTCACACTCTGCCATTGGCCGATTCTTTGTGATTTTTGTTACTGCTTTCACCAAGGGAAGTTCTGCAGACCGACTCTCAGGTGGAATGGGGATTACCTGCGCGATGATCTCTCCCCTTGGAAGGAATGTGAGCGGATGGGTGCAACGCAGCCAGAGGGTGGAGTGCTCTGGACCAAAAGTGATGATCCCTGGAGCTACTTCAACCTCCTGCGGTGTGTATTTACAGCCCCCGACTACGACGTACTTTCCATCAATCCGGGACCAAGACCTCTGGTGTGCTAGATCCACCTTAACCACCCACCAATCACTGTCACTCAGGTGTGTCGGCTCTGATAGACGGAGCCAAAATGGCTCATAGCAGTCGTCTGAGGAGCAGCTGGGCAGGATCTCATCTTGGTCGCCGTTAGTCATGTTTGGTGAAATGGTCAAGTCCGGTGAATTGGTCGTTGTAGGGCTTCCAACGGAAGCCTCGTCAAAGTCAGGCGAAGGATCCTGCGGTGAAAAACCACTGGGAGGTCGCAACTGCACCGATCCCTTCTGGTGAAAGGAAGTAGGATTATGTTATTTTTCTTGTTTTTCTTTGATATTTTTCTTGCCTTAGTTTCCCCCTCTCTACGGGCCACCCAATTTTTATCCTCATGCTGGGTGGACCTATGCTCACCCTCTAATTTTTTTGGTTTTTTTTGGTTTCTCTCCCCTTATCTCCCTTGTCTCGCCCTGCCTCCCCCGTGCTTTTTCTGTATTCCTCTCACTTCTTTCACTCTGGGCAGTCCCTGTACCAATGTCTGTGTTTAAAGCATAGCATGTAGGCTTTTTCCTTATCTCCGAAAGGATGCATTTTGTTGGGGAGGTTGTCTCTGCGGCGGCACTTCTGCGGCAGTCGCCTGCATTGTAGATCTTGGTGTCTGCTGTCGGTGCCCTTGCCTTGGACCTTGAACCATCAAGGGGACCTTCAATTCAACAACTCTTAACATCTCTTGAAGGGTCAGAGCAGGATCCATTGGGAGCGTCAAGATGGCCGCTCGACATGCCTCATTCGCGTTCATGAGGGCCATCTCCCCCAGGATCTGCTCCCAGGCCTGCTCCCCCTTTACTTGTAATTCTATTGCTTGTGTAAGTCTTTCTATGAAATCAACAAAAGGTTCATGTGGTCCTTGCTTAATTTGAACATAAGGCGGCAAGGGCTCACGGGGCTGCATACCTAGGACTGCCTTTTCTGCCATGGCCTTTACTAATTCAAGTACAGGGGTAAAAGGCCTGGGAGGGAGTCCCACAGCAGGACTTTCCACACTGCCTCCCAGAGCTTATACTCTGTCCTGTTAAAGAGGCAGATGAAAAGTTGCTTGATATCAAAAGGGACTACAACCATCCTGGCAAGGTTGGCTGTCAACAATCCTCGGAAGTACGGACTGTCTGGTCCGTACTCCCCGTGTGCCTTACAGCGATCCTTGACAATGCTCTGAGAGAGGGGTTGCCAGTTGGCACTGTGTGCCCTTCACCTCTTGTCTATGACAGGGGCAAGGGATGGGCCTCAGCTTCCAGCATCCACGTCCTCCTCCTCAGATTCCTAATCGTGGGAACCGGAAGAGAGGTTGTGGGAACCGGAAGGTGAGGGCATCCTCCGACATCGGGGGGGCGTGGTTTGGGAGAAGGATGTTTTTTGGGAAGTGTGTTTAAGGGCAGAGCGAGTGGGAGGGGTTTTGGGAGAAGGAGGGTGCAACAACTCCCTGGAAGAGGGATGGGTTTGAGACAGGAAGGGGTTGGAGGGACTGCAAAAAGGGTTGTGGGAAGGAGAAAGGGAGGTCCAAGATGACGACCATGCCACGAGGCCACCGCCATCTTGGGACCAGGGTTGAGGGAGGCTATTTTGTGCATCACCCTCCATGAAACTGAATCAAACTTTGGGTTTGTGCAACTGGGAAAATTGTGGGAGGGAAGAATCCTGGACCACCTGGGACCCCTGAGCAGTCTGGCCCAGACTGCTCAGGCGGGGGGGCTCAGGATCCTGAAGGGAGCTGGAGCTGGCAGAGAATCTCTTCCCTGTCGCTCCCCTGAGGATGCCTGTTCTGGGGACAGGGGATTTGGGACTGGGGCAAGGAGAAACTGGGGAATAACTCTGGTGCCCTTTCTTCACTTTCCTAGAGACAATAAGCATGGAATGAACCCGCTCAGACCAAATATAAGATTTTGCAATCTTTTTATCCCCCGAATTAGCCAATTGGAGAAATTTCAAACAGACAGCATCCCAAAAGGGGATGCTGTTCACGATTTTGGAGGATGTTTGTGGACAGTGAAGGAACAGCAACTGGATAAACCGCTTGAGCTCTCCCTCTGAGAACTTGGGAGAGCCTGAACCTTCAACATTCAAAATTTCAACAACCCTATAATAAACCCCCTTCTGGGTTGTCGCTAATTTGCACCCATTGTTAGCCCCTTGACAGCCCTCAGCGACCCAGCCGAGACAATGGAAACCTACGAACTTAAAACACCCCCTGGGCAACCTACAAAAACTGAAATAGACGGGTGCCTGGTCTCCCGTCTTCAGGGTGCTAGAATCCAAACAAACAGAAGAACTGACTGCAGAACCAACACTGCCACATCAGCCCACAGAACACGTCACAGGGGCACCTGGGTGAACATAAACCTTAATTAGAAAATAACTAACTTAAAGGAACCACTGCCGGGGACCCAATCCCAGAGGGCAAACCACCACCCCCTAGGGGCTGCGCAGCCTATCCAGCTCACTAGAAGAGTCTTTCTGAATGTCCCCCACTCCCGGGTGGACTTACTGCTCCCTGCAGTGGCGACAGTCTGGCTGGGGCGGATTCCTTACCTGGAAAGGCTCCTCGTGGTGTGACGAAGAGTTGTCCTTCTGATCCAACCAGGAGCGCACTCTCTAGTGAGAGCTGCTACAACTGGTTAGTGCGAGGTGCGCCAGGATCCTCCTAGGATGGGCAATCCTCAGGATCAACAGAACGGAGTCCAGGGATGATCTTGGGCTCCCCTGCTGGCCACATTCCTGCTGCAAAGACTCCAAGCAGTGAGTGCAGTGCCTTGAGAAGCCCCATGTTGGCCCTTAACAGTGCCATGTGGGTGTGCAGGATTCTTCCCAAGTGGCCAGCTCCAATCCTGCCGCCACAGTCCGCAACTGGCAGACACAGTGTCCACTGCCAGTACAGTGGACTCTGAGACACTCGCACTTAGGAGAAATGCAGCATCGGTAAGGAAAGAAGAGCGGGCTCTGGCAGAGTGAACCACGGAGGGTGTTTATTCCAACTGAGAGGAGTGCTCAGCAGGACAGAGCCCCAAGCAGCTCAGTGCATCAGCTTATAAGCAAGGGAGGATCACAGGGCTGGGGACAACATTCATCCAATGGGGTTTGAGAGGGGAGGGTGTTACAAACGATCAGTCAAAATATTTAACCAATCACAGGAGGTGGGAGGGGGACTCCCTGAGCTCAGCCAATCACTCGACGCTCTCCCTGGAACCTTCTGGATCTTTGGGAGAGGTCAAGCCTAGATTGACCAAGCTGGGGACAGGGGACAATAAGATTGACAAAAAAGGGAACGCAGAGTGTACCAACAGGGAGGGATAAGTAGGGTACAGAGGGATGATCCACATAACCGTATGGGGTACAAAGAACAATTTGGATTACAATAAACAAGAGTTGGTACAAATCCATGAGACTTAAACTTCAAAAACGCACCGCCACGCTTCCTCCAATTTCCTAAGAGTTGCTTCACCTCTTGTTGAGGTTGTCTGCAGCAGATGTCCCCATGCCACCCCTTGTGTATGGCCAACCCCTGGCCATTATCCATGAGCCCTTAACTGTGCTGTGTTTCATGGCAGAGTGCTGTGCAGCTGGGCTGTCCATTGCCTACAGTGCTCTGCCTTCTCCATGCCCTCCTGCAGCACTCCAGTGATGGGGCTGTCTTACCACATTGCTTTGATCCCAACTGTACACAGAATTGAGGTTTAAAATTTCTTTCCTCCACTGAAATCTGGTCACTTGACCTGATTTTCCATATTGGTTCAATTTTGCATATTTGTTGGCTTTTCAAAAATCTCCTTAACACTGGCACTAGCCAACACTTTGGAAGGGCCTGGTGGGGTGGAGGTGTTAACACAGCAGATCACATGAGATTGGTGTGCTTGGAATACATTAAAGGCACAATGGAGTTTACCCTAGAAAATGAACAGCAAGCTGAAGACTGAAGAAGTGATTAAAAAACATAAGGAAGACTTCAGCTGTTAATTTCAGTGCAAGACAAACCTTTATCCCATGCTGTGGGCACACAGCTGTGCATTGTGGTCTTCAGAGCTCAAATCCCAGTTTTCCTCCCTCATGCAGCATTTACAGAGAAACAAAGCTGAATGCTTGCTTGTGGCAGACATTAAAGAAAAGCAAAGATCTCGATGCTAGTAATGCACATTTGCAGAGCATGTGATACTCTGTTTTGTCAGCAGCATGGCATCAGCCTGGCATGAAATACAATGAGGGTGGCTGTGTGCTTCTGTAGAAAAGTGTGTCGCTGCTGTGTATGGATGAGGTGGCAGTGGGGAGGTCTCATATGACAGACACTGTAGTGCCACGCTGAACGGTTCTGTGGGGACTGTTCACAAACCAGACCAGGGTTAAAGCCAGGCTCTGTAATTTATGCAAGGAGAGAGCTCGTGAGCTACCCTTCTCAGATGCACTTTCTGCAGAGTGCAAGGGGTGGAATGCTAGGTAGAGTGGGGTGATATGGACATATGCTCCTGTGTCCTGTATTCCCCGTAAGTGTTTTTAAATAACAGTTATTGAAGCCTCATGTGCAGACCTTGTTTTTCATTAGTCTTCTAAACTCAGGATTAATGAATCAATTATTAACAACCTACAGCCATTTGCTGATCTCTTAGCTGTCTGGCCTTGGAAGAAGATAGGGTGTAGAGACATTATTTTGCATCTGATCAATCAAATGTCTCAATCTTGTTTAATGTATGTACATATATTCTGCAGGAAAAAACTGACCTGAAGATTGCTTAAGGTTGTAAGGCATAGCAGAATGAAAAACACTTGTGTAACTGGTCTTTCTAAATCCAGGACTTTGCCCCTGAAACCTTAAGTTGGGGCACCACCAAGTCCATGAAACCTAGTTCATTTTGCTTTCCCAGTTCCATACCAAAACTAAACACACACACCAGGTTAATTACCTTTGCCTTCAACTTCATTTGCTCTCCATTCTGAACCTGGTGTGAGGTGAGAGTGTGGGAAAAACACAGTCAGAATAGACTTAGCCAGAAGTTTTATCCTTCAGCTCAGGTGCGGGGCAAGGGCACCTCTGGGAAGAAGCTGCATGATGGTTTTCAACAGAGGACAACCTTTCTGGTCTCTGTGTCTCCTGGGTATGCAGAAATGTGGTTGCATGGCTCCCTGGCCTGGGTGGAGTGAGTGGGGCAGCAGGCTCAGAGAACTGAAACATGTTGCATGCAATGTATTTGGGAAAGCCTAAAGAAAGCCTTTTGTGTTTGATGGTTTTTGTTGCAAGCTCCAGGACAGCTTGGGAGCTTAGTCAGTCTCCTTTCAATGCTGTATGTTGTCAGCAGAGAAGCCATCTCCTTCTGGCTCACTAGCATGTGGGGGGGATGGTGGAGTGTCCTCAGGCCTCCAGTGGATACTGGCTGTGGGAGTCCTGGAGCAGGGCTGGATCTGAAGTAGCTTGAGACTCAGCAGCTGGAGAGACATTGCATCAGTTATTACTGGTTCATGAGGCTTGGAAGCTAATTGTATGTTTTTCCCTTTTGTTGGCAACATATCTAATATTTTGCTGTGCACATTTTGGCATTCTGGGTATTTCTTTAGCCTGGGTAGGCCTCAGAAGACTTTTTTTTTTTTTTAATGGATGACACTGGACTCAGTAAGAGACATTGGTGTATTGAGAAAGACACTATGAAAACTGTATGCAAAAACTGTGATGGTACCAAGAGTTCTGGGTTCACTATAGATTTGTTATCACCAGAATCATGTGTGCCTTTACTAACTACACCACAAAACTCTCACTTTACATAAATTAGCTTTCTGTGGAATGTAAATTATTAATGCACTAAAATGTGCTGCTGACAGTTGTTTCCATTTGAAGCTATTACTCCCTGACATATACATTCAGTCGTTTACCATTTTCCCAGAGTCAGCAAAAATACATCCTTTCTCTCCATGCCATGTGTTTTGTACAAAGACCACAGAAACCCAAGATGATTAATTCTGGGGGTGAGAGAAGTACACACAAAACCCCAGTAATAATTGAATTAGATTTAGACTCTGGGACCCTTCATTGCCCCAAGATACTTAATCTTAGAATTAAAGAAAAATTTTTTTCCTGTCTGAGAGGTCAGCATTGGACTGACCTGGTCTGTCTGATCTGATCACTAACATCAAAGCCCACAGTCAAAATGTGACCAGGAATCCAGGCAGTAACCAGCAGTCACAGGGACATCTTGACTGTTGCTGTCGTTTTTGAGTGACTCAGAGGGTAGTGTGACACGGGGACTGCACTTTTACAGAATCACAGAAACAATAAGTTAAGAAAGATCTCTGAGTTCATAAAGTCCAACCTATGAACACCACTCTGTCAACCGCACCATGACACCAAGTGCCACATCCAATCTTTCCTTAAACACCTCCAGGGATGATGACTCCACCACCTCCCTGGGCAGCCCAGTCTAATGTCTATTCACCCTTCACCCTTCCTGTGAAGAAATTACTTCTAATCTCCAACCTGAACCTTCTCTGGTGCATCCTGAGGCTGTCTTCAAACCTTAGTTTGGTTGAACAGCCTTGCTCCAGTTTCAAATTAATCTCTGCCACAGAGAATCTGGTCCCAGACCCTTGAGGCATTGAGGCATGGGGAACAGGTGTGCAAGACGGCTTTGCTGGGACCATTGTCACTGAGGGAGGGTTCCTCCCCATTCTCAGTAGTGCTTCTTGGTCACTGGGCTCCATTCTTTCAAAGTAGGAAGCAAAGGCTTGAAATATCACCTGGGGCAGCCAGAACAGGGCGAAAGAAAAGTGAGTCTCAGCCCCATTCCTGTGGCACATTTTAATGGATGGCCCCCACTCCTGGCCCCTTCTCAGCCTCCTGCAGAAGACCAATGTGTCCAACAGAGCGCTACTTGTGGATAGGAAATGCCATCATATAAATGACCTAAATGTAATTTTAGGGTGTGAAAGAAGCAAATAGATGCAAGCACTTGAGAAGGAAACCTCATCTTTTTGAGGCTTGCCCAGCTTAAAGATGATGGAAGATGATGTCGACATGATTTGTTATTTTTATTGGGGTTTTAAGAATCCTTTTTTTTAAGAGAACGATTGGACTTTTCCAGCTGCTGTAGGAAGAACTCTTAAAACTCTCAGCTGCAGTGGAAATTGCTGTTACCCCATTCATCCCCACACTGCGTGGGAGATTGTATACACACTGTCCCCACCTCTGGACATAGTATTACTTTATTCACACAAATACAAAACTCAGTTTTGCTGTTGTGACATGGGTTGTGTCATCTGCTCTAGGATTGCTAATCAAAACTGATTAAAGCTTCATCCAAAAGCGAATTTGTCCAGTTCCTGGTGACGGAGAACCAGCCACGAAGGAAACATGAGTCACTGGATCCTCTTTATACTGCTAGGGCATTGCAAAGGGGCTTATATTAAGTGTAATGTAATGTAATCCTACTCAGGAGTTGCTGTACGTCATCAGAATAGTATAAATGTAAATCCACGGTAAAGGCTTAACACTTGAAACACCAGCCCATGGTGTGGGAGCTGGTGAGAGCTCCAGGACACAGAAGACTGTAGATAATGCAAATGCTGGGTGGCATTGTAGGGGAATGGTGCTGACTACAGAGCCACCCAGTGTTATCAAATGGGGTTACTAGGGTGTATCTGTGACCACATGCTACAGCAGTTCCAGCATCCCCTTTCCCACATGTCCAAAAGACATCTTTCCAACCTGACATTAGGGCTCTAAAGCAAAAAATTAGTTTTCTGGGCCAGACACCAACTCAGGAGGTGCTGGTGACCACTGCAGGAGCAGCAGCAGCAGTGATTTGGGTGCTATAGAAAGCTGCAAGACTATGGAAATGTTTCTACTTGTAGAGAATCATATACAGGTCTCTAAAGCCAGACTAAAGTGTGTGTGACTCCTTGTCTCTTCAGTCTTCTAGGCTTCTATTTTGTCTTTGATGTATACTCCAGCATCAATGGAGAGCAGCCAGGGGCTGTACTGTGCCTGCCTTATACCTTTTCACAAGCTGCTATTTGAAAGTACTCCTACCTGTACTCTGGGCAAAAGCCATCAGAGAGATGTTTCTCTTTCCTATGGAAGTGCTCAGCTTCCTGATGGCTTTTTCTCTGCCCATGACAGAATATACTGCTAAGATGCCAGAGGATATTATCCTTGTCAGCATTTTTCCAGGCTTATTGCAGACTCCTGCTGGAGTATCCTTTGCCAGGAATGTCTTTTGAAAAGAGGCTAGCTAATTCGACACCTGGAATTGTCTGAATATTCTGCTGCTTAAAAAGCCCAGTTTTGAGAAACTGACTTCTGTAAGGAAACCAAACATTATATTTCACCTGCATATGTGTTCCCTGCATATATGTCCTGCTGCCCTCAGAGGAAGCCCTGCGATGTGTCCTGTCATGGGCTGGGTGGCAACAGTAGTGCATGAAGGATATCCGGGTGGATGAGTGGAGATTGCCTAATCTGGGGAGATGGCGCAGGGGTGGGAGTGGGGGTGGGGGTGTCTGTCCTTTGGTCTGCCACGGGTACCAGGGACAACTGTGAGTACTGTGCATCAACATCCCAATGTCTCAGACAGCAGCAGGACTGACCGTAAAGTTGTTCCAGACACGCAGTAGCAGATGGGGCAAGATAACCTTGAGAGATGATGGGACTGACTCAGCCCTGCGGATGCATTTCACGGTCAATACATCCTGTGTCGATTAGCCTGAATTCACATCCATGATGCCTCAGCCAACCGCATCCTCAGAATCAATATCAATATTTAACAGCACCCATCCCCCTCTGTCCCCGCCCCGCCTTCCCCCGGCTACCTGAGCAGCAAAAAATATCCCGGCAAATCCCCAGGGGTGAGGTGCGCTCCCTCCCACCCGTGCTGCTGGCGCGGGGTGCCTGCGCCGCAGGTGTAGGTGTCCTGCGGGGCCAGCAGGTGCCACTGCAGGGCAGGCACTGTCCCTCTGC
>VZUA01058971.1:3792-17428 GCA_013401035.1 Horornis vulcanius
AATTGCTACGTAAAGATCATATCTCCCAGCCCCACTGAGTAAAATAAAAATTGCAGCTGTTGATTTTATATGACAAAGTGTTATAGGTTTGATGTCAATTTTGTAGCACTAATAAGAATCATTTGGCCTGCAATGAGAATTTTTAGGGAAGGACTTTCTGACAGTGGTATCTAGAAGCTGGACATCATTTCTGCATTGAATTCATTCCAGAAGTGTTTACAAATGACCTTAGTGTAGTTACTTCTCTGTAATGAATAGACCTAGATAATAACATCTGCACTATATTGCAATATTGCCTTTGGATGAAATCTACCTTAATTTCTCAGAAGAGCTTATGTGCGGCCATTAATCATGGTTTTGTTTGTTTCTTTGTTTGCTTTTAATATTTATTAGCAAAAGGACCCCCCAGGTCTCTTGATCTTTTAGTTTAGCTTGAGAACTACCTGAGAGGAAGTTGTAGTTTGGTGGGGGTTGATCTCTTCTGCCATATCTCAAATGAAAGGATGAGAGGAAATGGCCTTAAATTATGTCAGGGGACATTCAGATCAGATATTAGAGAAAAAAAAAATAATTTAAAGAATGGTTATAGGCATTGGAATAAGTTACCCAGGGAGGTGGTGGAATCACTGTCTCTGGAAGTGCTTGGGAGGCACCTGGATGTGGCACCTGGGGACGTGGTTTAGGGTAGATGATGGTGGTGCTGTGTGGAAAAAAATCACTTAAAGGATGATTATAGGCATTGGAATAAGTTGCTCAAGGGGTTGGTGGAGCCACTACCCCTGGAAGTGCTCAAGAGGTCAAGATGTGGAACTTGGGGACGTGGTTTAGGGTTGATGATGGCCGTGCTGTGCTGATGGTGGGGCTGGATGACCTTGCAGGTGTCTCCAAGCATTGATGATCCCGTGTTTTATTAATTCCAAGGTAATTTACAAAGGCCTTTACTCTCAGAATCTATTGGCTTCTGTGTTATTTGCTTTTTAGTGATTTTTATGATGCCCGTACTGGTGAGTGTCTTTATGGACTCAAGACTCCTGGCACTCCAGCATTCTTCTCTCTGCAGTCTAGGTCTGTCTCAGGGGTGGAGATATTTTTCCCTGTCTAGGAAAGCTGTATTTTACCAGGCTTAGTGAGAGAGAACAAGCACCCCAAGTTTATTGGACTTTCTCTATTCAGCACATTTTGCCAAACTTGCAAATACAAAATAAAGCACAGGATAATCACTCAGACACTTAGCAAAGTTAAGGAGTGTTGTCTTACCAGAAGGGGAAGGTGGCTCCTCAATCCTAGGTAGAGCTGGGAAAAAAAAACAAACCCACAATAATCAAAGTTAATTGTTTGAGCCTAAAAGTTTTTCTATTTTTCTGATAATTGATCTAAGGTTTAATATTTTTTTCTACATTTGTCAAACAAACTGAAAGCTTAAGTATGATCACAGAATTATATCAAAGACACCTTAGTGCTCCCAAAATTTAGGTGATGGAAACATTTTGATTCTGCATTTTCAAAACATCTTTTTTTTTATTTTGAAAACTGCAAAACATTTCTCTTTGAATTTTTTTGAACAAACGTTATTTCACTTCACATTTTGAAAGCATTTTTCTCTCAAGATTTATATGTACTAAAAGAAAGATAATAAAACATTTATGTTATTTAAAAACATTTTTTTTTCTGTTTTAAGCAGAAGCAAATCTATGTGGTTGAGCATAATGGAAGCTTCCAGCTGGCTTATTCAAGCATTTGTTTTGATGTGTATCCCTTTTTTTTTAATTTTCTTTTTTTGGTTGGTCAGCTGGTCAAACTCAATGCCTCATCTTTCTGGTGGCTATGCTTGTAGGTAGTTCAAACATGTTATCTTAGATGTTTGGCATTATTCAAACATGTGTTATGGTGTCACTCATTTTCCTAAGGAGGAAGAATAATAATTCTTGTTGCATCTGTCTAGCCATGCCACCAGATCCACATCTTCCAGCTGCAAGGGAAAGGAAAGTAACAACTGGCTGTTACTCCTCTGAAAGGGTCTGTGACCTGGACTTTGGATCCAATTGCCAGATTAAACTTCTACTTCACAGACCCACCTGCAAACAGTGAAATTAGCTCTCCTGTTCCTCGGGGGAAAAGTGGATCAAAGAGGGTACAAACCCATAAATAACCAGATGCTTCCATTTGGGGACATTATTACTTAATGTTTCCTTAAAGGGAGGACGAAGAGGCAGGTGCCTTGCCTTTAGGAGTCCTGAAGTGCAGAAGCTTAGCAAAGAGTATTTATCTTTCCTTTCTCACATATTCTTCCAACAAAATCAAGGAACAGAATGAAACTGAGTGAAAAAATGCTTTAAAAATTGAAGTAATCCCTCTCAAGGGCTGCATATGGCTTATCAACAAGAAATGGTGCCCTCAGCTCGCTCCTCTGTACTAAGAAAAAGTCTTACCTGATACATTGAGTTTAATTGTAGATTTTTTTGTTTGATGGTTCTCAGTCTGTCTGTAGATGCAGGAGTATTCAGCATCATCCCATAGCTGGACATTGGAGATCTTTAAGGAAAGGTTTCCGTGCTTCATCTGGTCCAGAAAAAGACTGGTTCTGCCGAAGAATTTTTTGTCCTGGTCCTCCAGTGAATCCTGCCCATTCTTAAAGAAATGCACCACCTTGGTGCCAATCTGCCAGTAGAGCATTGACTTGGAAAGGGTCAGCTCTTCAAGAGGGGTAGTGGTGCAAGGCAAAACCACAGTTTCTCCAACAAATGCATGGCACGTGGTGTCCAGCTGGCCTGGAATGAAACCCAGACAGTTCCATCAGCACGCAGCAGAGAGAGGGGCACCAGGTTTCCTGTAATTTGGCTTCACCACATCATTATTGCCATTCTCCCTCCCAAGCCCTCCTGTTTCCAGCCAGGAGGGCCATTTGTGCTCAGAGCCCAGCCAGCTGTGCTGCAGGACAGATGTTGATACGTGCAAGTTGCCTGCACTTTGTATGTATGGCTTTGGCTTGGGCTGGTTTCTGCTTGTCCCCATAGCTGGTGATTTTTTTTCAGCTTTTAGGGATCTCAGTCTTTGGGATTAGGTGTCTGATTTGGCTTTAATTAATAGGTCAGTTCACAAAAGGAAAAGGGGATGCAGGAAAGTGGAGGTAGGCAGATATGATTAAACAAGTTCTGGTTTTGTAGGAAGTCTGGCTGAAAAAAAGGAGAAGTGTGAAAACAGTGCTAGACTAGGACAAAAATGAGTTTGGTCTCCCACAACTCCCATTATTTGGCTAGCAGATCATGATTCCCAACTTGTAAACAATGTGCTGGGGGCTCCTATCCCTCCTTCAACTGCAAGATCTTGCAGAGGGTCTGACTGAAATGGGCTTTTTTCTGCAGGTCTGGCTCGGTGCACTCTTGCTGATCCCTGTCTGGCAGACTCTCATACTCTTTGGTGTTAATCTCCAGCAGCCAGAAAGAAGATTCTAAAGTGTCATTGCCACTTGAGATAAATGGTTTTTCCAAGACCTTGGGGAGACTTGGTGGGCGTCCCTGACATCAGGCAGAGGTGTTACCAACCTTCCCAACTTTCCCAACCAATTGTAGCATGTGCAAGAGCCAGGATGAAAGTATCCTGCAGGTGGGCAAACAGGGGCACGGGCAGGGTGGGCAACCAGCTGCACCCCACTTACACTGTTCATTTAATAACTTTGATGCCAATTATTTCTATAAATCCTTCCAAGTTAGCTGAAAGCATACTAAAACTTGCAAAAATGCGTGAGTCTGCCACTATCTTGTAGGACAATTCCTATCAGATTGTAGTGCTACCATTTCTAGGGGAAAACTGAGTTATGGAAGAAGGTTTTTATGTATTTATAAAGCATGAACAACTAGGTATTTCCAGCACAGAATGTGGGTTTAAATTAGCACTCTGACCAAACCTGTTGCATAAAATATTATAAATTAAAATGCAGATTAAATAATTTGGAAGAAGAAGTTATTTCCAGCATGGAGTAGAACAAAAGCAGGGACAGTCTGTGACTGCACCAAAAAGAAAAGCTAAAATTCATTGTGAAACGACTCAATCTGCTTCCATGGCCAAAGTTCTGTGAAGCATAAGGGGCAAGTAATCAGACTCAATATTGAAATAAATATTCTTGGTTGCAGTGGGGTCATTCCTGTTCTCCTGGCTTGCATCAGCTCTCCACATATGTCAGGCTAAAAACCAAAGAGAGTTCCATCTTCCCCTCTAAGTCAGGGACATCAGCCTTGGCTCAGCTTGTCACATGCTCAGGCCTCTGTTTCCATATCAATCAGCCTTCTTTGATGTCACACTGTGTTTATTCAGACATGAAAGCAGAAGGAAAGCCTGATCCAGACAGCTGAATCTCAGAGCCAAGTAAATGTCTTCGGTTATAACTCTTATCACCACACATCTGCTTTTCTTTGGTTTTCAGAGTTTTCAGCTAAAAATCCCAGTCCAATTTGTCCAACAATGTCAATTTTTAGCTGAAAAAAGCCACATATCCCAAGAGTTTTTTCTGGTTAGTGGTGGAAGGAGAATCCCCTTGTGTGGAGAGCTGAGCCATTCAGTCATTATGCTTTGGCCATGACAAAAAATTCTTCACATGGTGATTAGACTTGGGAACAGGCTGTTCAGGGAGGTGCAATCACCACCCCTGGAGGTGTTTAAGGAAAGACTGGATGTGGCACTCAGTGCCATGATCTGGTTGACGAGGTGGTGCTTGGTCATAGGTTGGACTTGATGACCTCAGATATCTTTTCCAACCTGATTCTGTTGTTCTGTAATTTCCAGAATGTATCAGTTGCTGACCAGGTTTTGCTTCTCAGAGGGCACTTGAATTATGGCAAAGCTCAGCCTCGACTGTTCTGTGCCCTTACTGCCCCAGCATGTCTCACCCTACAATCCCCAGGCCCTGCAGGGCCATCAGCTGTCCCCAGCACACCTCAAGGGGCCACCACTGGATGAAGGAGAGGAGGGAGCAGCCTGATTCCCTTCCCTGAGCTGTTTGGGCCTGGGGAAAGGCTGTGCTCAGCAGTGTCCCTGAGGCAAAGCCACGTGTGGAAGCAGATTGTGGTTCTGGCTGACCATGGTCAGGAAACCACAGTGGGAGATGAGTGTGCCTGAGGCTGCTGCAGGGGGCTGTAGGCAGGGAAAGAAAGAAGCCTCCAGAAGATAAGAGAGAGTGAAACTTTTCTGGAGGGAAAAGTCCTGTCTGCAGGGTGCTATTAGGAGAGAGAGTGCTTGCAATGCATGGTCCTGCACTTGGATGAAGAACAGAGCAGAAGCAGAATTTGTAGCTCTATTCAGAAAAATGGACAGTAAGAATTTTCTTCATGAGCAAAAGAGGGTGTGGGTCCTATCTCCTAACAGGTGTGGACACCTGTATATTTGATACTGGTTTTGGAAGTGATTTGCTCTTGATTCTTTTTCTGAAGGTGGAGGACACTGGTATTTTTAGCATACCTGAGGTGAGCCATACCCATTCCCTCTCCTCCAAGACAGGGTGTACAAACCTTGTAACACTTGTGAGGACTCTAAAAACCCCCACAGAGTTCAGCCCACCCTGCCCTTGCTGCTTCCAGCTGGTAAAACCTGGGCAGAAGGAGGCAAAAAAGGAGGCTGAAGCTGCCTGGGGTAAGAGCAGGTGACTGACATCTGCTGTAAGGAGTTATTTAATCAGCCCACAGCTGCACAAGGTCTTTTGTAGATGGGGAGAACAGACTTGTGGGGTTAAGTCAAGCACTCCCTATAGAAGCCAGCCTTGAGAAGAAGAGTAAAGTTGTGCTGAAGGCTGGTGATGCTGGTAAGCTTCCCACTGAGGCTGCTGCTGCAGCAGGAGATGTGGAAGCAGGGAGCTTCCTGGACAGAAAACTGAAGCAGCCTTGTGGCTGGCAGCTGCTGCTGAAAATCCTGTAAATCAGGATTAATAGTGCTCATCTTATCTACCAAGTAAGCTTTGCACATGGAAGGGGCAGTTCTCCATCTTGGAGAAGACCAATGTTACCACACAGCTTTCACTTGCAGTTGTGAGGCTTGAATGGAAACTGGGATTAATTTATTTTGTGGATTTTTTTTAATTATATGTTTTAAATATTGCTGAAATGTTTAAGCCTGTTAAGATGAAGTTGAATATGACAATTTAACCAATCTGTAAGATTCATGTAATGAGAAAAACCTCCTGCTTCAGCAATCAAAGTGTGGTGGAGGGAAGCTCATGAAGATTGGGCTTTTTTGTTTCCCTCTTGTTTTCCAGGTGAGGTGTAGCATCCTTAACCACTGGAGTGTCTGGCAAATGTGAGGCACTTGTGAGCAAGCAGAGGAGTCCTGACCACACACAGAGGTCTTATTGCTGCTGACTTTAAACATCAATAAGGAAAATGCACCTTGTGTAAAGTTCTCTCACCAACATGTACTAGTTTATCCTTTTCATGGGGAAGATGGTATCTAATTCATATGATGCCAGAAAGTGAACTCTGCTAGAACTAAGCAGATGCTAGATGCTTGGGGGTTGTAAAGCATGACATTCCAGGTCATCTTTAATATAATGAAAATGGTGGGGTACTTTTAGGGATGTGTCAGGATATACTTTAAAGGTAAAAGTTTATGGGTCTGAAACACCTTAAATTTCAAAACCACTTCCTTTGGGTACAGGGGTTTATCTGAGGGTTACGACCTGTACTTGCAAATCTTGGACTGTGATGAAATAGATGCAAAGCAAGGCATTCGTTTTTTTCTGTTTTGCTCCAAGATTCTGCTTGCAGCTTGTGTGTTGGCATGTAAATGCCTCTGCAAATTCCTAGGTGTGCACTATGGTATATTTACCTCTGGGCAGAGAGGCAAGCAGTAAGCAGGCAACCATCCAGAGAGCAGTCTCCCTAATGAGAAGGAGAGAGGAGAGAAAGGTCAAATGCTTTGTTAGAATGCTAGAGCAGAGATCAAAGACCTTTTCTCTGGTGTAATTTATGCCATTTTTCCCAGCTCCCTCATCTGTGAAGGTAATTTGGATATGAAGCTGGATGGGTTAGAAACCCTGGCTTGTTTTGCTATCTAGTCTTGGTGTGGGTTTTATCTCCTCCCTGTAGAACTGAGGTTTCTCATTGTTCATGATGGGACAAGGCTTCATGTGCTAACACCAGACCCGTACTTCCCTCTTGCCTTCTCATGTGGACAATGTTAATTGTATCTATATAATCATAGTTTGATCTTGAGATTATTTTCTGTTAGTAATTAAATAGAATTTCTTCTGCTCCAAACTTCAGCTCCTTCACAGCCCAAGGAAAAGCAAAGCTTACCATTTCATTTTTGTGCCTCCCAGCCCTTGGGAGTTCTGTCGCTCTCAGGAGCTTCACCAGACACTTCAGCTGCTACTTGTGTCTCTGCAAAAGAATGAAAGGCTCTTAATTTTTTTTGTTAGAAATGTTCCTTATAAAAAAGAATAGGTTATTTACTGGTGCTTCAATTGCTGTTTTCTTTCACTTTGTGCACGTAAAACACGGTGTGTTATTGTATAATTTCTGGGTACGTATCATTTAAACTCTGTGTATGTGAATTAACTATGTGTTTGCATTATGCATACACTCTTGCAACACAAATAATGTATTTCTGTGTGCAGGACAGATGTGAGTCACAAGTCCTGCACTGACTAGCCCTCAGCTCTTGGCCCAGTGAAGGGATTCTTGTTCTGCAGCCAGCTGAGAGAAAGTGGAGAAACCTGATGGGTGTTGTATTTATCAGAAGGTGTAGGCACCATCCTACAAACTGCCAAATACCACCAAAATGCACATCTACCAACAAAATAATAAGCCTGCAAGGAAAATAAAGAGAAAAGAGGTTTTTTTGAGGAGGCTTTTAAATCAGATACTTTCTCAGGAAAAATATCCAAAATGGAACAGGAGAGGAGATGGGAATGAATGTGGAGTTTGGGCTTCCTTCTGCCATCCTCATAGGATCTCACAGATTAGAGAGTACAAATATTTGAGTGATTGTTCCTCTCTGTGTGCTCCAGAGATAACGCTGATGCTGGAAGCAGTGGTTTAGCCAAGGCTCTCATCCCACTGAAGAAGCTCTGTGTGGGGATGTAGCAATGGACACAAACAGAAGAGATGCAGGCTCCTCTAGAAAGTGGTCAGTGGGTTCTATCCTTTATTGTGGGATGAGCTCCTCTTTATACAGAATGTCAGAGGCCAATTTGATTGGTAACACAAAGGTAAACTTTTCAATCAATTGGTCATCCCAGAGGGACATCAGAAGAAGGTCCCTCCTATAAGAAAGAATGTAAACATCCTTATATTTACAAAACATTGTTCTTCTGTTTACCAGAAGAACGCCTGGGAAAGAACACTTCCAAAACCAAAATATCCCAGGCATGAAACTCAGGACTACATGGGGAAGGTGCTGGTGCTGTTCTGCCTGTTGCTCCTGGCAGAGTGTGGCTTCCTGGGGTGAGCAAGACCTGGATTTCTGTGTTCTTCCCTCTCTCCTCGTGGCCAAGCCCTGGTTATGAATTGTTCAGCAGCCCCTTCCCTGATGCTCAGTGCAAACCACCTGCCATCCTTGTCTTCTCTGACATTAACTATGTGTCCTGCCTGTCTCTGCTGGACTCCTGTGGTTGCCTCCCTCCCCACTGGAGGAGGTTAATATTTCAGGCAAGGGTATACATTTATGGAAGCTTATTCCATATTTGTTTCTTTCCTGCCTATCTGTAGTCAATGAAACTGAGGCACTGATGGTCACTCCTAGCACAGAATCATTTAGGTTGGAAAAGACCTCTGAGATAGTCTAACCTTTGTCTGATCACCACTTTGTCAGCCAGACCTGAGTGCCATGTCCAGTTGCTTCTTGAACACCTCCAGGAGTGCTGACTCTGCCACCTCCCTTTGAGCCCACTCTAATGCTTAACAACCCTTTCTGTGAAGAAATTCTTCCTGATGTCCAGCCTGAACCTCCCCAGGTGCAGTTTGAGGCTGTGTCCTCTCATCGTGGCTGCCTGTGACAGGAGGAGACTTTTTCTGCCCTCTCAGCTTTGTGCAGGTGTTCCACTCCACAGAAGGCTGCAAAAATACCTGGAGCAAAGTTGTTCTGCTGGCTCAGGGCTCCACACCAACCTCTCCTGCTCTGCAGCAGCAATGGCCATGCTGAAGGTGCCTGACCTAGCAGCTGGTGCTCTGTGGATCTGTGGTTGTGTCCACTCCCTGTACATACAGATGGTCTTTATGATAATCTCCTTATTCAGAAACAGCTAAAAATTCTGGCACGTGTGGCCAGCTAACAGGCTCTTCTAAAGGTGCAGTGCCAGCAGACAGACGTGACCCACACATCAGAGCTTCTGAAAGTTGTATCATTCTTCTGCAGGGTGAGTGATTTTCTGGCAGTTTTGGTTCTGACTCCAGGAAAACGTGGGGGTAGTGGTTGTTCCAGCAGAGCTGGTTTGTTTGTGTCCCTGCCTTTGGCTGGCTTACTCCCACGGAGTCCCTGTGGAATTTCTGGTTCTCACAAATGCCGTTTTGGATTGGGGAGTGTCTGAGATCAGAGATGAAATACCAAATTGCATCTGAATTGCGTGAGAATGTTGAGCTCTCTTGCCATCCACATGCTGATGTTACTTCCTTCTGAAGGGAAGCTTTTTAGCTTGTGCATAAAAAGAGAGCAATGCAGGTCTTTTTTGAGGAAGCAGAATTGAACCACAGGAATGCTTACAGATGGGTCTAGCTGAAGCACCTGACCCTTAATTTAGCTTAATTCAATGCTGTTTAGTTGAAATAACACTTCTTTCTTGTTTGAGCTGATTTAACTTCATGCTCCTAGTACTCTAAAGGAGAGGTCTGTTCAGCTGAGCTGGTGTAAGATGTTTCATGCACCATGTGGATAAGCACTTAAAACAGTTTCTATTTGATATTTAATTTTTCTTATTTTCTATTTCTAGTTTAAATGAAATGGAAGTTTGGAAAGTAACAGTTTTTCTACTTGTAATTTTTTTTTCATATTTAAAATTTGACCCATTTATTGTTCATTTAAATCAGCTGAAGGAATTATTTAGGACTTTTTTTTCCCCAGAGNGAATAATCACTTTCTGAAGAATTCAAATGCTAATTAATAACTCTTTAACATGATAACCTACCTGAAATAACTAAGGCATTTGGTGCAATTAAAATACATTATTAAATTGTAAAGCATATGATTAAATTGTAAAATTATGATCTCCTTGACAATCTTTGTCATCTAAATTTTACATTGTATGTGCAAGGCTATTTATTAAGCATGTTAGCTCAGCCTGCAATAAAATGAAATTAAACAAGTAGTGAAGTAATCAAATGTTCCCATGGAGTAGCAGGGCTTTGTGTCCCAAAGCAAATGGATTCCAATTGTCCCTTCCCAGTGCAGGAGGGCTGGGGTGAGAAAGGGTCAAAATGCTGCTGTAGAAGGCTCAATGCTCTTAAAACTCTCCCTGTGTGGTGACACAGAGTGTGGCACTGATACCAAAGTTGTGAACCAAGTGGGCAAGACAAACTGAAGGAAATTATTTGCTTTTTCAGCTCTTCCACTTCATCTGGCACCATCCAGCACTGGGCACTGAATGAATGGTCATACAAGGTGGAGCAGACACCAGGTGAAGAAGGCAGCAGTGATTCTGAAAGGATTAGCCAAAGTCACCTCATAGATGAATGAAGGCTGCTGCCAAGGTGGAAGCTTCTCATTGTGCACCTGGCAAAGCTTGTTAGCTTAGTCATTGGTAATATTTTCAAGGATGTTTTTTATTCCCCTCCCTCCCTTGCATGCCTTTGGATTTTGAAAAGATTTATGCCAAGTGACTGTTGTTCTGGTGCTCGTTGGAGGGTGGGGGAGATACATTTCTCCATGACTTTGTGAAATCCTGAGTGCATCCTGAGCTGAAAAATGCCACCTTGCTGTTCCTTAGCCACATCAAGGCAATTTTCTGTCATTTCTTTAAATGCTCTCTTGTAACCACAGTAACAGTCCTTTTACCTTAGGTAAAAGCCATCAGTTAATAGAAAGCTAATGAGTGAGTTTGCAAGTGGAAATTACTCTTAGAGAAAGTTTTATGATGTAACACCCTATACCGAAACTGAGTGATTACTTCTGGTCTTCTCTGCTACAAACAACTTGAGGCATCATGTACAGACCTGTACTATAATTAGTTCAAGGAAAGAGATTTAAGACCTCTTGGAGAAGGATACATGCTGATACCTAGTAACGAACAACAGTGGCTTCCTCTTCAAAGGCTCCAGGTTTTGAAACAACCCTAATTTGAAAGCAATCTTCTGGAAGTTTATGAGCAGTGGCAGTGAGTGTTTCTGTAGCCACCCTCGTGGCTCAAGGCAGTGGGAAGGAGTTTCCTCTGCTTCTTTGGGGGACTGTCTGGGGCTTCAGGCTGCAAAATGTGCCCCAGTGACAGCTGAGTCTGGAATTGGCATCCTCATCTTCAGGTGCCTCTGATGTAGGTGGCTGCCCTGGTTTTCACATTTCTTTGTTTTATCAAACTTTATACAGTTGCAGTTCTCTGAATTTGCCCTTATCTGCTGTGCACTGTGGTTCTGTGTACACTGTCCAGGCTCCCTCCCCGTGCTCCAGTCACACCAGCCCTGCTGTGGAGGTGGTGGGTGGGGTGCTGCCTTTGGGCTTTCCTGTGTTTCCCCATGCTGCTGGAATTTCCCATCGTCTAAGGCTTGTTGTGGGCCACAGACAGGCCCTAGGGACTGAAAGATTATCCAAGGCATTTCTGATCTGAAAAGATTTTCCTTCTTGGGGATAATGAATGAATGAGTAATAGTGCATGGTTTGCTCCTGGTGGAAAGCTGTAGAATCAAAGAATCATTGAAGTTGGAAAAGACCTTTAAGATCATTGAGTCCAGCTGTCAACCCAGCACCACCACTGTTCACCCCTCAACCATGTCCTCAAGTTCCACCTCTACATGTTTTCTGAACACTTCCACAGATAGTGACTCCATCATTTCCCTGGGCATCTTGTTCCAGTGCTTTACAACCCTTAATTTTTTCCTGATATCAAATCTAAACCTCCCCTGGTACAACTTGAGGCTACTTCTGATCCTGTCACTTGTTGTCTGGGAGAAGAGGCTGACGCCCACCTGGCTACAGACTCCTTCAAATAATTGTAGAGAGTGGTAAGGTTTTCCTTGAGCCTTCTTTTCTTCAGCTCCCACAACTGCTCCTCACCAGATTTGTGCTCTAGACCCTTTCCCACCCCTGTTGCCCCTTGTTTACTCCACTGTACCACATACAGGTACTGCAGCAGGATCTTAGAGCCTCCCTGGCTTTTAAACAAATACCTTTGGTAAGGAGGAATTTATCCCTGTGTCTGGAAATAAAATGTGTAAGGAAAACAGGAGTTTCAATTTATAATGGATCAGTTTCCAGAATTCAAACAGAAATATCTTCTCAAGGGTTTGAAGGAAAACAGCAGAACTCTAGAGGTGTCTGACCTCACACACTTAGCAGACTGGAAGTCTCAGGAAACTAGACTCTGTTTTTGATTTCAGAACAGCTATTCTAAATAGCTCTCAGACTAAAGTGAAGTAATCTGTGGTTTTTTGAAATGGGAAGGGTTTGGTGGCTCAGGGGACTGCTGCTAAAAGTGGCACGTTTCGTTTCAAGTTTCAGGGGGAAGGAAGCACGCTCTTGGTACGCAAGTGAACAGAATTCAACCCTGAGCAAATGATGCTACAGTCTTGTGGGTATTTAGTGGTTTTGTGTTAACTCTGGTCTGATTGAATTCTCAGATGGTCAAGATCCACGGCATCTGCATTTCCAGCTGTTATTTCTGAGAAATTTTGTGTCTGCCATCTGCTTGATTCCCCTGTGTGAAGACAAATCCAAGAAGGAGAAGGATTTTTGTACTCAGATTCCAGAGGGACGTTGTGTCACTGCTGCCTGTGGGGTCAGCATTAGGCAGTTTGGCACAACATCTCTCTGTAATTTTCAGTAGTGGGCCCTCACCCCATTATCTTAAAATCTGCTTTGTTCTCTGTGTGAGATAACTTTTGTGCCATGTTGAGCATTTAGCTTTTCAAGAGAAGGCTGCAGCTCTATGTCAGGGCAGTGCCTTTCACTTGCTTTCTTCCTGTTGGCAAGACTCCTGGCACAGGGAGGAAATTCTTCCTCTAAATCCCTAGCAAGTGTTCCCTGCCCCACCTATCCCTATCTTACATGTCCTAAACCCTCCTGGGACTGAGTTCTGCAGATCTGATATCTCAGGAAGCCCAGCCTAAGCAGCAGGAGGTGTAGCCCCTCCTTTGCCTGACCTCATGCTCATGGCTGAGACTTATTCCTTGTGACTNACAATTTACTCTTCTCCTGTGCTCTGGTGCCTCAGTGATTAGCAGCTTATTCCAGTGAAACAAATGGAAGCTGATGGAGTTGGAAGTACATTGTTAATACAAGGAGAAACCTATGAGAAGTGCTTTTAACACCTAAAGTGAAACTTGTTCTGTCAAGAGACTGAAGGCTTTTTCCTCTGGCATCTGCTCAAACTAACCCTTAAATCAGTGGTATTGCCTGACTCTGGAGTACTCAACAACCAAGCAGATAAGATGATCTTTAGATTAAATTATGTCAAGAGTCCTGGAGACATTATTAATTTAACTGATATCAGTGAAAATGTTTGGATTGATAC
>VZUA01058974.1:0-74199 GCA_013401035.1 Horornis vulcanius
CTGCATACACCTTTCTTTTGTCCCCTTGTTACGGCTTTCCTCTGGCTGCTTCTGCTGGGGTATGTGGCGAGTCTGGTCTCAAATTAACAAGGGCTGAGTGGTGTGCAATGTCACAGTTGCTGTTAATGATGAGCAAGGGCAGCAGCCCTCAGCCTCTGTAGGCAGGGCAACACCCTGGAGAGCTGGACCATGTGTAGGGGTGCTTGACAAGAGTCAAAATGACAAAAATTAGAATGAAAAATAGGGGGGCACGTGTGAAATCTGTGCTTTCCTTCTGAGTTCAAATTTGTTGCCTTTTTTTAAAGGTAAAATTAATGAAACAGAATTAACAAAAAAAAAAGAGATTGAACTTAGAAAAAAAAAAGAGAATTTGGAAAAGCTTCTTTACTTCTTTACTTGTCATTGCATTGAAACAAATATTGCCTTACAATAAGAAACTCTGAGGCACAGTAATGGGACTGCAGAAGGTTCTTAACTTTCAATCCTCTCTATCCAGGCGCAAACAGGAAAATGGTGTGAGCAACATGTGCATGAACTCTCCCATTCCAGTAATGGGACTCAAAGTAGGCTGTTCTGAATTGCTGTGGAATGGGAAAGGGGACAAGTGTTTCAATCTGATATATTTCAATGACTTTGCCAGCCTGAAAGCCCTTCCTCTAACAGAGGTCTGGCACAGTGTCTTTGTCTGCTCCTTTATCTGTCCAGAGGAAAGAGTGCCAGGCCCATTGCTTCCTATGAGGATACGTCAGTCTGGGTAATCTGCAACACCCCTCGTCCTGTCTGCACACACAACGAGGGGTTTACGTGATGCTCTTCGTGTCCTTCTCCTCTAACATCAACTCTGAAGGCTTCCACCAGCACCAGCCACACCCTGGACCCGTGCCACCGCCAGGACTCCGTGAGAAATGGGAGCCTTGGCTTGAGGCAGCTCCCATCTCATCACAATCTAAATAGTGGCTAAAATAAACAGGTTATGGCTTCTATTGTCACTGCATGGTCCTGTCCTGACTCAGTTCTTAGCCTGGTAAACTCTACTGAGTCACAGAGAGTTTGCCTGGAGAGAGGGATTCGTGCTGGGAGGAAAGGTTTCACCAGCAACACCACTTGGGGGTATGCAAGAGAGAGAAAGTCCAGGGAAGAGATGAAAGATTTGTTTATGTGGATTTTTGAATGAGCTTAGCCCTACAGGGAAGGTACAAAATCTAGGGACCTTACAGAGAATCAATTAAAGCAGTCACAAAAGAGCAAGTTGGCCAGCCTTATCCAGAACTGAAAGGGATCAGTAGGGAAATAACGTGAGCTTGTGTGGTCCTTGGTCTCCTGGTTACCTCTCCTGGGTGAGGATGTGTTGAAAGATGAGAGCCCCCAGCCAGAAAATCCTCTGGCAGCTCCCTGCCTAAGCATACAGAGTTTTATCTTCCTCTCAAGAGGCCCCATTTCAGCTTTGCAGAATAAAATCTGCTCTGGCCTGTTCAGATAAAAGCTCTCCCAGCCAGCTAATCATGCCATCTTCTAAAATAAGGGCCTTTACTTGCCCTGGAGGAACTGAATGCACATTGGGTTTTCCCTTCTGTTCTTATGGATTGAAACATGCAACCTTGGACTTCCAACACAAGAATTACCTGTAAAACACCTAGATGTGAAAGCACAGGGGAAAATGCTGCTCCCATTTCCCTGCTAACTAAGCTGCCTGGACAGAAAAGCAGATTTTGGCTTATGCTGGAAAAACAGAGCTAGCTCTGATGAGGAAAACCATCCCAAGCAGTGCTTTCAAGCCCAAGCACAGATATTGGGGGTATTGATTTCTTTATTATTGACTGTTCTTGTTCACTCTGTGCAGAATTTCCATTGCAGGAGGCTTTTCTGAAGGCCCAAGGGACTGCTGAGCTGCAGTGTTTGTGTCACTGGTGGACAGCAGTGAACAGCATCTCACACTTGTGAGTCTCAGAGGGGTTTAACAGGATTTTAACTGGAGGATGCTACAAGCTCACGTCTCAATTACACCAAGTGGAAAGCAGATCTGAATTTCAGCTCTGAGGACACTCTCTATAGAGATCTCTCTACCTCTGCTATGTTAAAAGTGCTACAGCTGGTTACTACCTTGACATCCCATAGGAAAAGTATTTGGAATTGGAAAAAAAAATAACTACAATAATATTTACCTTTCCAGGCCATGGCTGAAGTCTTCTATGACAGGCAGACCAGCAGTTTCACGAGATGTTTTTTCCTGTATTATTTGAAGGAGATTTTACTGGGAGATACAATAATGGATCTGAACCAAAGGGATACAGACTCACCATGATGAACAAAGCAATTTAACCTGGTCACCTCCTGCTCCATAAGGTATTCCCTTACTTTAGCTGCTTATCAATCACTTTTTGTGCTTGACTAAATATTCCTGATTATTATTTTCAGCCTTCTGCCATCCTATTGAATTCGGGTTTTAAAATGCCTTTGTCAGTAAGAGTGGTTTGGAAGCACATATCTATTGGCTGAGGATTTCTGCTCACTCACACCAGAATGCTGTGCAGGAAAATTGCATCCCTGCCCTCAGCTTCCCAAATTCTCTCCTCTCCACTTGGCCTTACAGTTTGAGACCCTGCACACTGGTAGATCATCATCAGCTCTCAAGTTATGGAATGACTGGCTGGCCTTCACAGTCAAAGAGAAACTGGCTTTCCAAGGCTGTGCCTGGATGAGATGCTGCATTTTGTACAGTGCAGCTGTTCCATTGTGTAGCTTAGACAAAAAGTTCCCATGAATCTAAAAAATATGAAAACATTTTGCTGGGCCACCTACAGCAGCCTCCATTGTGTGCCAGTAATGGGAATGGCAGCAACACGTTAATCAAACAATCCTGATGAGTTTAATACATGGGGTGAGCTCTGCCTTGCAATGCTTTTATTCCTATAACGGGTGAATGACCCACTTATAGGTTAATGATGATGCTTTTTTTCACTGCAGTAATCAATTCTGTGAATGTTTAAAGTCTACTGCACTGTTTTTAAGATGATGAAATGTCCCACTTCTCTACTTGATCCTTTAAATATCAGGCCAGAGAAGTTAAAACCAAACAATTGTATTCCCCCTCAATGTGTTGCTTGGCACCTTGAAGACATCCCTTTTATAATGTGGAAAAGGCAGGCTGTCATTTTCAGATCTTAAAAATGCTCAAATGATCAAATTATCAGTAGAGTTGCACCATGACTGTTCTCTTGAAGAAGAATTTCCTTTTAGCTGTAATCCTTTACTCAGGCCACTCTAAACAGTGCAAAATAAAGATCAAGTACATTTTGAACTGTAATGCTGCCTCAAATTAAAAGTACTCAATGCTTTCTTTTGCAGGCCCTGATACACAGTGGAAAGAAAAAGGGATGACAGGTGAAAGTGACCTTTTCAGAGAGAAGGTGCAGGCAAACCCATCATCCCAGCTCCTGTTACCTGCTGCAGCCTGGACTGATTTCCCCTGGATTAGTGTCAGATGCTGATCTCCTTAATTACAGAGAGGGCTGTTCCGCTCTGTAGCTGCTTAGTCTGATTCCAGCAGGACTAACTATTACAAAATACAGGATTCAGGAGGAACTGGCATTATCCAGAACCTCAACCTACAGGAGCATGGAATCACGGAATGGTTTGGGTTGGAAGGGACCTTAAAGACCATCTTGTTCCAACCCCCTCCCTGGCAAGGAATGCCACCCACCAGACCAGGTTGCTCAGGGCCCCATCCAGCCTGGCCTTGAACACTTTCCCAGGGATGTCCAGGGATGGGACATCCAAAACCTCTCTGGGTAATAGAGAGGATAGGTTTTGCCTTTGATATTTTCACCTAGGACTCTGAACAAGGCCAACTACTTTATTGTCCCAGCCATGCTTGCTGCTTTGCACAGCATGTGGAGAAGGTGCTTTTGCCTCTTGGAATCTTCATCTTTAACTTTTGTCCTTTCTCCAACACCACCATCCTTTTCCTGGCTTCACTGTTAGAGATGCTCAGCTCTGCAAAGCCAGGTGGATCTCCCATCATGGCAGCAGCACTGCTGAGCTCCAGTCATGGCTTTTTCTAAAATGGATGTCACCATAATGTCATTAATCACCACAGCCAAACATGGACAAGCATTTCTGAATTTCTCTGCATTGGTAAATCTTGGTGCCTCCCCCAGGGGTGTTCAAACAGCCACTGATAGAGCACAGGGACCAACTTTGTGAGCATGAAGAATTTTGGTGAAGCAAGGGTAGACCAAATCTGTGACTGACCTCTTTCTCCTCCTGCCCCACAACAGACAACACAGGAATTTATTCATTCCCTAGGATTTACACTCAGTAGCCTCTTCACTGTAGCATGATGCACTGCAGAGATAATGGTGAATGCAAGCACAGGCAATTTGAGCAAAGAGCCATTTGGAGATAAGTCAGGCAGCTAAATAGGCCCTTGTGAGGCCAGTGCCACTGAACCCAGGACTCAGATGCCCAATTAGGTCCATTACAGGCCAGGAAGCTGGCCCAGAGCCTGTGAAGGAGGGACACAGATATTTCCTTAGTGCACAGAGGCAGCTCTGATCTTCTGGATGCATCTGACACCCTTACACAGATGCATTCAGGCTGACAAAGTGGTGATTTCAGCAGCAACACTAACAAAGCTTGATTTACCACTCTCATTTGCAGACCACGTTTCTACACTGTCAACACCACTGCTTGATTCCTCCCTTCCTGCCATGAGCATCTTCCACTTCTCTCTCCAGTAAGAACACACAGCTTTTCCCCATGTCCTTTTACCCAGCCCTGGGCTACCTCAGCTTTCTACACATCCTCAACCCCTTCCCTGAGCAGGTGGTGGCACACGCCAGGGCTGGTGCAGAGCCACTGCCCTGCTGCCAGGGGAGCTGCTGTGGCCATGGAATATGATGCTAACTGATGTTACTTCCAGTGGGTACATGCTGAATGCAAGGAAGACAGGAGAAAAGAAGGGACAGATAGTGCAGGAAATGTAAGGTAGGACCAGCGCAGCATTACCTTCAATCTCCTTGTGCTGCCTAGCAATAAGCTAGAATTTTCTGCTGGTCTCAGAAATAACCCCGTGGCCAAGGGCCACCCGGGTCTGGATGCAGCAGCATTGGCAGAGGCATGTGCAGTGTCTCCATCCTTGCCCCAGGATCCCACCCAGCTATCCAGGGAAGTGATGTCTCCTATCACACAAACAGCCCTTTCCACAGAGAAGTCACAGCTTGATTCATAGGCTTTTGTGAAGGCCAGTTCAGCTGGGGCTCACTCATGCCTTTTCTCAGGCACAGGAACCAACACTTCACTCCTTGCACAGTGGCTGTGGAGGGCCATGGCTGCTCCTTGGGAGCACAAAGCTGAGCCCTGGCTCAGTCCCATGCCTTGGACCCAGCAGGGTTGGCCCAAGAGAGAGCAGAGACTCCTGTGACCTCGTTCAAGCCACCAGGGTTCGGGGAGAATTTCACATGTGGGAGTGGGCACATGCAGGGTGTGGCTACCAGACCCTTCCAGTTTCCCCACAGCAGCATGAAAGCCCAACCAACCACGGACCCTAAACTTGTCACACTGCTCGCTTTTTCTCCCCTCTCCTCCTGAAGTCAATTCCTGGTGCAATCCCAGAAATAACATGGGCAAATTCTTGGCTTGCTATTTTTGGCAGCTCCTCCCCCCAAAGGAAAGAGGGAGATTACACTGTGGGCTATTCAGGCAAGCTGGCACGCCAGCCACAAGCAGACTTTCTAGCCCGTATGGCTCTGATGATAAATCCCGGCCACACTGAACGCTCGGTTTTGGCTTCAGAGCGCGTTTGGAAGGCCAGTGCTGTGCCAGACATGCTGCCTACATGTTTAGAAGGTGCTATTTATTTATTAAGTCTATTTAACGAGCAGAAATAGAGCTGTGTGGTGGGCAGGGTGACCCAGGGTGCCTGGTGAGGATTGAGAGGCTCCCGGCTCCCTGGCATGTCAAACACACCCTGCCTGGCACCACCCCCTGAGCTGCACAGATAAGTAGCTGGGTGATCCTTTTAATCTGCACCTAATTAGCAAGAAACAGATGTCAGCTGGCAGTCAGGCCAAAGCAAACGAGGCCATTTACGGACACCAAGCCACAAAGACACCTCCTGTACCTAACCCGTCATGTCCTAAAGACGGGAGGTTGGGAATAACAAGGTGCAGCGTTCCATCAGCCCGCCACAGAAACTGCACGCTGTGCATGGTACATGACTGCCTTCACACCTGAAAGTGCAGGTTTGTGTTGTGGTAGGTGGTGGATGAAAGAACATTTTGTTACTCTAAGTTTACATGGCATTTACTACACCATGGCACCGCTTCTAGGAATTCATCTTCAGTGGTAACAATAATATCCTTGGATTTTTCGGGTTTTTTTCTCTAAACACAGTGCCCACACACAACTCAAAGCAGTACAAAACTGAGGAACACACCAAACAAGGCTGGTTTAAAGAAAATCAGCAGATTGTTTTTAAATTTACAAATGCTTCAATGGCCAAAAGCCTGAAAGAGTCCCAAGTGGAAGCAGATTTTTATGGAAAGTACACAGGATCTTTCATGCTTATGCATAGTAGATGGGTTGCACCCAAACAAATCCTGCCAGACCTAAAGATGAAATGTTGAATCATCTCTTTCAGGGCCTTGAACCCACAATTTGATCCCAGAAGGTCTACCTCTTTTCCAGCTGAAGCTTTGTTTAAACACAAAGGTAAGTTGCAACCAGGCCATTTTAGATTCTACTCTAGTTCTACATTTTTACAAATTCCTTCACTGTTCAGATCTAGGAATTTAATTTGCCTAGTCACAAAATTTCAAGCCAGATATAATATTTGGAACTAGTAACAGGCAAGGATGTCCCCAAAGAGGAAGCTGGCCAACTTGTGGCTTTGATTCAGAGCCACATCTCACTGTAGCTGGCATTAGAGCCAGGATTAACTGCTCAGCACCTCAAATCCTTGTGCATGAAAATGAATCCATAACTCTCGATTCACAAGCCCTAAGAACACTAAAGAATGTAATTTGAGAAGCTTGAGATCTCCAGAGTCAAACAAACAAAGGACACCCAGAAGCATCCTATCTGTGAGATGCTGGGTTCTGCTGTGTAGCCAAGCTGTCACCCTGGCCCTGGCATTACAGATTACAGTCAAAACCCCTTCCTTTTACACAAAGAGCAAGCAGATGTTGTATGTCCTAGTCCAAAACCTGCTTCCTAGTCCTGTCTTACAAGTGTCAGACTTCCAGCCACGTAGCCAATGGTGTGGTGTCTGAAAGACCAAGTTTTGCTGGAGGCCAGCAAAATACACAAAAGATGTGCACTGTTGGAAACCTGAGTATGTCATTATTCATAAAACAACTGCTGGGGGGCTT
Source organism: Horornis vulcanius (assembly GCA_013401035.1). Taxonomy (NCBI): domain Eukaryota; kingdom Metazoa; phylum Chordata; class Aves; order Passeriformes; family Scotocercidae; genus Horornis; species Horornis vulcanius. The sequence continues at coordinate 7,371 of VZUA01058974.1, forward strand.
GAGAGGACAGGGCAGGAGGGGAGGAGAATCTGCAGCAGATGGTAGCATCTGGCTCATGGGATATTGAAGTTGAAAAACTTCACTTTCTGACAAAAATCAAAGTCTAACTTGATGCCTTGACCAGCAGCCACACCAGGTCACCAAAATCTAAGGTCATGCTATGACTGAAACAAAGACATAAGAAAAACTATCCTGTGTCTAGACATATTTTAAGAATAGTCCTCTTGAAATAGATTTAAATTGTGCCTACCAGTCTCTAGACAACCTAGACCCAGCCTAAAAGACCCCAGTTTTCTCCAGGAGAACAGTCAGTAAATAAACCCCATGGTGTCAGGGAGCAGTGGAAGATTCTGCCAGGCCAGATGGAGTTGTCCAAAAGGCTTCTGACTTGATGATGCTAGCACAAAGAAAGCCCAGATGTTTGTAACTGTTCATGGGCCAGAAACTCACAGCACAGCCCTCCCAGATAGATCTTCAAATATATAAAAGCTCAGCCATCACAGTACTTTTGAATATGCTGGATCACAACAACTGGCTGGACTGCCAGCAAGTAATTCCCATCACTTTATAAAGCACATTAGGCTGCCCAAACAGGAGTAGTGCTCTGTGCTACAGCAGCTTTAATCCTATTGAATATCACACATGACTCCTGTTAAGACAGGCTGCAAGGACTTCCATTTTCCTCCTCCCTTGCAAATGCCCATAATGTTCTTGAATTTTCTGAGCTGCAACTTTTCACACTGCTTTCTCTGCCAGCATTGGCTTTCATTATTTCTTTTAAATATAAACTTGGAGCAAAACCTCTTCAGATGTTTCAAGTTACAAATGCGTGGAAAAAATATAATTTTCTACATTAAAAAGAAAGTTTTGTGTGCAATGCGAGGGAGACACACAGAAGGAAAGAAGCAGGGAATAGCTCAAAAATGGCAATACTTTGAAACCTGAAACTTGGCATGGGGACAGTTCCTGACAAAGTGTATGCTCTGCTAAGTTTAGAAAAAATTGTGGTTGTAAAATAAAGCAAGGAGCACTTGAGTACACCCTGGTGCACAGACAGCAGAGGACACTGTTTGGATTTAGCCACTAACCCTGAGGACCATTCTCTGCCTCACAAGCAGCAATCACAGAAAAAAGATCCTCCAGGTCTAAAACAAGAACGTCTCAGACCTTAAAAAAAAGAAAAAAGAACAGGAAATAATATACAGTAACATGCCAATGGCCTATCCTTCCAGTGCATACTAAGATGCTTGAGCAATTTGGAGTGAACTACACCAGACAGCAAAGCCTTGAGTTTGGGCCACTGAGACACTAATTGCTAATTAACAGCTCCTGAACAAAGAAGCAAGTGCCTCTTTCTCTTAAAAGATGAAAACTGAATCCAGTCCCACCACTGTGACCCACCATTCCACAGCCATTCCTCCTGCATTTAAAAGTTCCCTATTTCACTCAGTCACGAGGGGATGCAAAGGGAGAGACAGTGTCAAGGTGGGCAGAGCACAGGTGGCAGCCTGGGCGGCCCCAGGGAAAACATTCCCTGGATTAAATGGGGCGAGTGTCGCTGGATGTGAGTCCCAGCACACCAAGGACTGGTTAACCCAGCAGCAGGAGCAGCAATTACATCAGACACCTCCCTTTGCACAGGCCAGAGCTGGGATCATTTCAAACTTGAGTGACAGGTACTGGAGAGAGCCCCTGAACACAGAGTGGGTCGTTCACACTTGGAAATGATGGAAGAGTTCAGGCATTGTCCCCAGTGCCTACTGTCCCCCTGCATGAGAGAAACAGGCTGTTCAGCCAAGGCCAGGCTGAACCCAGACCAGGGGCTGGGAGAGGGTCAGCAATCCAGCAGTGAGAAGAACAGATGTTCCACCTTTGGCTGGGCAAGGGACAGCCGATGAAAGTTTTAAACTGGAAGGATAATCTGTCACTTTAGGCTGGGACACGGACAATCAGGGCAGGCAGGGATGTTCCTCTGTACACAGGCAGCCACCTGCAATTTGTGGGTGTCTGCATAATACAGCAACGTGCAGATGTATTAATCCAGGGCCAAGAGAGGCTCTGGTGGCAGCTGGTGGGAGCAGCCAGCCTGTGCAACAAGAGCAGAGCTTGTCCTTACACACTGATGGTGAAAGCTGTGCTCACACTTGGGACTGAGGAGGCTGCACAGAGGGTGAGCAAGAGGCTCTCAGTCCCAGTGGCTGTCCAGCAGCTCTCAGCTCCCCAGCACGTCAGCCTGGTACCTGCACAAAGTGCTGATTCCCAGCAATGCTCTTCATTCCCAGACCTCACAGTATAACAGATACAGCTGGACTATATCTGCACAGATGATTTGGCTTGGCAGATACCACCTCAACCAGCCTAGCTCCAAGTAGATACAAGGATGGGTGGGATTCAAACACAGTCAGAGGACCTCAGCCAACCCCTGTGAAGCACAGACACACCCAGATCGTTGCCAGTGAGCTGGGCAGAGCTGAGAACCTTGACCAATCATGTCTGTAAGCATAGGAAATTAAAAACCCTATAAAAGGAGCTGGAAAACAATAAAAGAGGCTGTTGCCACATGATCCTCAGCATCTCTGTCTCCCACTCCATTGAGACATCACAGCACCGTGCCAAGGAAAGCAGGTAGGAAAAAATAAGTAGATTTATCCATGTTTTTGCTAAGGTACAGTGTATAGCAGCTCTGAGGTTCCAGCTGAGCACTGCTCATTGCTGCTGGTACATGTGATCCAGCCTCAAACCGTCCCAAACTGCAGAGGAGCCTTGCATGCAAACACATGCCCACGAAAATTAGAATGACAACAGCCCCATTTCATTTTCATGTTCAAAATTTGCACACTGTGGTTGAAAACTGAGGTAGCAGCACCTCACAGGGCTCTACAGCCCCCCTCAATCTGACATGGGAGACTTCACTAGAGGAGTGAACCCGTCTGGAAAAAGCCTCCCAGCCCCTGCCCTGCTTACTGACATTTCCAACAAAAGGTTCAATTTGTGTAATTTGGGAGAAGAGCTCTCTATTTGCCCACCTTTAAAAGCTGGACTAGAGCAATCAAAACCATTTCACTCGGGAAATTCTGTCTGGACACACAGACACACAGAGGCAAACAGAGGAGCTGAAGCTCAGAGTGCCTCTGTAAACACCACATTTCCTGCCTCACTCACACATTCAAAAAGGTGGGATGGTTTTGAACACCCTTTGTTCAGAGAGACCTTTAATTTTAGCTATCCTGGGTCAAAGCAAACAACATCACATGGTACTTCAAGGTGGTTTCTTTTGGCTTTTTATATTTGGAAAACACTGAGCACATTTTTACTGATCCAAGTATTGTCCAAACAGGCACTGGCATCACTTCGTATTAGTTCCATCATCCTCTGTGCTGTAACCATGGAAAATAAAAAACTTCAGGCACTGGGGAATGATCTGAACTTTGATCTGAAGGAAACCTCTGCAGAATGTTGGAAAAAAAATCACATATGCAAATTATTTTAGCATTTGTCATTTTTCAGCATATTTTTCCTCTATTTTCTGTTCTGACGAAAGGCAAGAATAGAAAATCAAAAAACCCCAAGAGAATTACTATGAAGTGTTTTGAAGACAGCTTATTTGGAAGGGAAGTCAGGGACAGAACATAAAAGCCTGGTCTAATGAGATCTCCAGTCCAATTTTGCCAAATATAAGACATTTGCATATTGGGATTTTTTCAGGCATCCAAATTGTGGTTAATTGAATACAAAACTTGTGCAATGAAACATGAGATACAACTTGAATAAACTGAGCTTACACAGCATTTGACCAGACCTTAAGTGGAAGAATAGGAGGTTTTGGTGAATGTTTTGGCATGTCAAAGAAACCGAGTAAAATTACTTTGCACAGGGTGTATTGTATAACCACAAGAACAGCTGCAGAAAAACTTCTATGGCATCAGGATGCTGGCAGGATCAAAGAAAAGGTTTATATGCTGGTGTGGATAATGAGGAGACATACTTGGGAACAAATGGCTCCAGAGTCCCGGTGCTCAGGGGCTGAACCTGGGACATGCCAGCAGGAAAATTTCTCCTTTGAAGACAGCATGAACAGCACCTCCCAGCCCATGCACTGTAAAGAAAATGGCCCTTTCAGAGGCAGGAGGTGAAAGAGGACAAGAGGAACTTTGCTGTGGCGTAGAGAGTTGGAAAACAGAACAGTTTTGCTGATAGTTTCAATTCTACATCCACGATTCACTGAGTGACGCTCCCAACTCTGATCTGCCCAGGCAGGAGTGGGCCTTACCCTACACCTGCTGTGGGATTATCTCTGCAGGACCAGAAATACACTAAAAGGATACATTTGAAATTAATGTGTGCCCAAAACAAGCTTGAGCTCAGGTATCTTTTCAACAGGAAACTGTGTCACTGGGTGATTTTGCATGTGATTCCTTTGGTTCTTTCAAATTCAAGAAAGCCAGGTGGCCACCAGCAAGCCTGGAATAGCCAATGCAGCCTTGAAGCAAGGATGCATTTCAGGACTGACCCAGAGAGCTGGGACCACACAACATCTCTCTTCTCCCAAGGAGAACCAAATATGCATGGCTGCGCTCCAGCTTTAAGGAGAATCATGTAACTGAGACAATACCAGAGACAATACCAGAGACACAAGAGCAGCCTCAATTCACATCACTGCAGCCAATGTGGATTTTTGTCAGGGGACCATTATCTCAAACTCACACCCTATTTATTAACCCCTGCTCTCCCACAGGAGCTATTCTGTGGGTGAAGCAGAGGAATTCACAGCAGGTCTCTCGCTCTCCATCTCCCATCAGCAGAGTCCTTTTAAAGAGAAAAATCAGGCAACAACTGGTGACGTACATAAGAGCATTTCTGCCAGGAGAGCTCTGTGAAGCAGGCACATGGAGAGGTGTGATCCTTCACTGATGGAGTTGTGCTGGAAACAATCCCATGTGTGGATATGGTCCCACCCCTACAATACTACCCCCCTTTGCTTTTTTTGGTAACAAAAAAGGTTTGTGTTGTGCTTTATGTCTGTGTCTGCACAAAGGTATATTTTTTTTTTTATATTCTGGTATTACAAAGGACATCTATGTCCAGATGAGGCAGCATTTGGTGGGTGTAACAGCCTTTGGTGTCCTATTTTGGGCAGGTGTTCATTGTATAGCCAAGACCTCACATTTTCTGGAACAGATGAAGACAACTCAGGATTATCTCTTGACACATCTCAAAACAGCTTAGAAGACGTAAGAAAGGGGTGTGAAAACAGTGAGGACTTTCAGAGGTCTGCTCGCATGCATGAAAATGAAAAGCAACTGCATTTTCAGACTGTGTTAGTCTGAAGAAAAAGCAATAGGTCTTAATGGGGGGTTGGTGGATGGATGGAGACAGTGGAGATGAAGAGAGAAATAAACACAGCTGAAATAAATTCTGATTTTTGATCAAGGGAATATATTCATGGAATATGGAATGTGGTATTAGCCCAGCTGAACACACAGCAGCAGCAGGCACTGCGACCCGCAACCACAAAGTGAGTGAAAGCTGTTGGCAGCAGCAGTCCATAAAAAGGACATAAATAATTAGAGTTCTTCCAAACAAGGTCAGATTTTAGCTGCTGTTTCTTTTCCTCTACTGAACAGCCAAGGGAGATGGTTCAAAATTATTCAGGGTGAGTTTTGTCCTGGTAAGTCTCAGAACAAGGCAGAAGATTTGAAAAGCTTCAGAGCCTACAGTGTTGACCACAAACTTTGCTGCTCGTTAAATGTGAGCTGAGCCATGAACTCTGCAACTCCTGGAAGATGAGTTTTCTGCATCCTCAAAATAGCTTTCCTGACAGGAACATATCTGCTGACACCTTGAATAAAGATGCTGCTGCAATTTTCATGTTCTGTCCCACAGCAAGACAGTTCCCCTGGACCACTGAACCACAGCATTTCTCTAACTGTGCTGCCCCTTCCACTTCTCACAAAATGGGAAAAATATACAGAATTATCTGCAGGTAGGGACTGAAAGGGGGTTTATTTCTTAATGATTCAAGGCAACTTAAATATCCTTCCATTTGCTGCTGTTACATGAGTGGCTGATTTGAGGTGTAGGGTGGGGTGGCTGGAGTGTAATAATCAGTTCTTCGGTTCAAAGGATATACTTGGACATTTGACTCTGCATTATCTCCCTACCACAGACAGCCTTGTCTTCTATAACTCAATGGAAATACAACACAGCAAAGAAGTCAGAAAACACCATGTAAAGAAAGCAGCCAAGATTATTAATAGAGGATTTCTACTTTGTATTTTAATGCAAAAAGCCTTGAAGCATCTGACTGATCACAGACTCTCCCAAAGGAAAAGATTCTTCCTCTCATAATTCTACTTCAGGTAGAGAAACACCCAAGAAAAATAAATGCAGTGCTCAGTGGCTGGATCTTTATCATCCACCTTCAAGCCTCCATGCTCCTCTAGAAGACAGCACAGGCAGGGTCACTGTTCCTGCTGGTGGCCATTTCTTACTGAAATCCCCACAGTTCCCCTCCAGCATGAAGATGTCCATCAAAAGGAAAGTTACTTCAGCTATGACAGTCAGTCACAGGCAGAGGAGGATTGTTACATAAAGCATCAGTGGGAGTAAACAGGAATATCACTTATGGGCACAGTAATGCTTCCATCTCGGGGGACCCTCACTGAACCACACAGGCTCTGGGACTCCTCTGGGTCATGAAATGCATAAATCAGCTTTCTGGCAGCTACTCAAGGCTTCATACCACACACTTGCCTTTTCTCCTGTATTTTCTCTTTGTGTGCCCTTCTGCTGGTGCTATCTCTGTCCATGGAATTTGCACCTAGCACAAGGTCTCTTCTGCCAGTAGCCAAAGGATGGAGCAGCAGACACACCTTGGCTTCTAAGGAGCCCTTTCCATGTCTGGATGAAGGTTTCTCCACTGGAGCACGTTGTCCTGCTGCATTGTCACACAAACATCACTGCTACATACTGCTCTGGAAGCACTTTGCATTTGGCATCTTTCTAACAAAACTGTGCAAGTATAAATGACCATTAGCACCCAATTCTGACAATTTCTGAGATGAGAGACACCCCCAGCAGTCAGCACTTACTCACAGACTGATGGTTGTGGCACAGAGTAGACACAGAAGAAACTTTCTGCCCTTTGACCAAATAAATTTTCAAGCTTTCTCTTCACTCAGGGTATGACCTCTCCTAAGAGCACCACATGAAGGAACCCCATCCCCACATTGCCTGGCTGCCCAGTGTTCCCACATACTATGCCCCTACATCCATCATCCAGACAAACTCAAGCTAGAAAGGGACAGCACATGGTCACCAACACCCTCTTGAGTTGACATTCCCTCAGTCAACCCTCCCAGATGAAAACTGGGCTCCATAGGAAATACCCCACTGGCAGTTTCCTAAAGACCACCAGGTTGCCTTCCCTCACAAAGTGTTCTCTGTCTGGGCACAGGAGCAGTGCAAAGAGAACTGAATGCTACTGCCATGGCCCAGGCAGACTCCATCCTCTTGAGAAATAATGTGTTGCTTTTCTATCTCCCATTTTGTGCCAGGTATCATGGGTGACTACCACCAAACCAAATCACTGGCCAAAACTAGCTTTTTGTCCTGGACTGCAGCTAATGGTGGCTTCCTCCTGCCCTTTTAGGAAGCATTGTGCAGCCTCTTGATTCTTCTCCCAGTCCTGATGACAACAAAAGACATGAGCCTGACAGAATCCTCTCCCTTCCAAACCCCAGTGCACAGGACACTGCAGGGATGGAGTTAATTTTCATCCCAGCAGCACGTGTGGTGCTGGGTTTTAGATCTGTGACTTTACCAGCGTTGATAACACTCCAGAGTTCTGGCTGCTGCAGAGCATAAAGACCATCCCTGCTTCTCATTCCAGCACCCAGGGAGGGGAGGGGAGATGTGAGGGGATGAAGGTGGAAGCAAAGGGAGGGTCAATCTTTCCCCAGGTAGGTGGTGGGCATCAGTCATGGATGGTGGTGGATGACCATCTCTGCAGCACTTACCTCCCTCCTGCCTTTGTGCTCCTTCTGTAATTAAAGTGTCTTATCTTCACCCAGGAGGTTTCATGACTTTTGTTCTTCCAATGCTCCCTCAACTCACCCTAGGGGAAGGACTGAGCAAGTGGCCAGGTCAGCTGCTGGATGGGGTTCACCCAACATAGCCTAAACCCCTCAAAAGTAGGTTTTCAGGCTAGTCTTTACTGGACTGAACTTTTTCCCTTTTTTTTTTTTTTTTTTAATTACAGCTAAAACAATTCTGTATCAACCAAAACCTCCCTTTAGCTGTCTCAAAATGTCCTGCATTCTGATTTTTTTCAGATGTCACATTCACTTCAGACTTTAGGTCATGTTAATTCAAATAAACACTAATTAAAGCCATGTAGGGACTTGAACACACTGTAGACATCACAATACTTCTCAGAAGCTTTCTGGACCTCAACCTTTGAGCTTTAGAAGGTAAAGCCATGAATCTGGGGCAATGGAATTTGGGCAGGATTTGAATTCCCAAATCCTTCCCTTGTAGAAGTCAAGTCTCTCTGAGAGACTGAGGAAGCAGAGAGAGGAAAAAGCAATCTCAGTTTGTCAGTTTTGTGTGCAGATCTGAGCTGTGCCCATCTCTGGATTTTGTTCTCAAGCACTGAAACGTTTCAGGCTTCTCAGACAGGGAGAGCTGCACTTTTGGAGGCTGTCCAAACCATCCATTAGGCTTCTCTTAGTGAATAAATTGTTCTGCTTGATTCATGGGCATTGCTCTTGTCTCTGAAGGGAGTTAACCAAATGTAACCAGGACTAGAGCACAGTGCTGTGCAAACAACTGGGACCAATTTGATCAATACTGAAACAAACAGCAAGAATTTTATCCCATCTGACATAGAAGTTAATTGAGTCCTGAAAAGAAGCTTTGTAGAGGCAGAGAGAACATTTCCACAGGTATGTGACCATCCCCAAATTCCTCATTTCACAAACAGTCCTCCCTATCATACTTTGCACCACTTCTTATCCTAATTTTCTCCATCAGCTTGTCAGAGCCACTGGGTGATTGTTGCACATGCGTCCCCCACCTTTCTCTGCACTCATCAGTGCCTGGCAAAATCTCAAAACTTGGACCAACTGCAGGAGTTTCTGCACTTCCTACAGCATCTTTCCATTGCAACTCCACTGCTGCTTTCCTCTGAGCCAGCTCTGGGACAGCAGCACTTCACAAAGCAACATCCCAGCTCTGTGACTCTGAGCTAAAAGGCAAAACCCACTTAAGTTCCCCCAGCAGCTGCTCTCTGGCCAGCTTGCTGCAAAGAGATCATCACCAGCAGCTCCACTGACTGGAATTTTTACTTTCCTAGTCATTCTCCCTTGCTGGAGGTACTGAATTGCACCAAGCTCCTGAGCTTGGCCTTGCACAAGACTCCTTCCTGCCTCATGGAACACCATTCAGGACTGTTGACATTTCACCTTGTTTGAAGAGTTCCTGACTCAGGGTAACAACGCTTCATTAGCAGTTTTCTCAAAGGTTACAGTGATAACCAACATGACCACAGCAGCTGCAGAGCAGGCATCAGTTCTGTCCTTGCTTCTCCCCCTACCCCAACAGCCCAAGGTGCACCCACAAGCCCTCACAGGAGGAGCTAAGCATGGAAGTGGAGCAGGAGAGATTTAGTCCCAGCACAAGAACCAGCCAGCCCTGCAAAAGTATTTATGAGCAGCTACTGAACCCTCAAATGGCAGTCTCAAAAGCCAACCTCACTTCATTCAGGCAGAGGCAAATTTTGAGGGCTGCTATTAATGTTGTTCAAGGTACACTCTTTTGCCTACAGAGTAACCAAATGCTTCTCTGGCCTATCATCTGCAGTGCAAACACTGCCCAAAACTCTTCCAGTGCTGACAAATATATTCTTCCATCATTGCTCAATTGCTGTTTGCCTAGTTTAGCTCCATTTATATTATAATAACATTTCAAGCCAGAGCCAGCCATCAAAAGCAGATGAATCTGAAATTAACAACAGAGGCATTTTCACTCTGAGGTCTGGATGAGAGCATAAAATAACTGAACTTTGTTCCTGTGGCTTATTACATCATCCAGCCCCTCTTTGACTGAAAATATTTCTATTCCTCACTCCAGCCCATCTGTTCTTCAGAAAACTCCTTCTCTCTATTTACTTGAAAAACAACTAACTGGAGGCAAAGGCGCTCCCCCACCCCCAGAGGAAAGTATGTTTGTAATTAGGCAAAGAGCACTCCATGTTTATTCCTGCTGGTGCATGTGCATGCAGGCACATGTGTGTGTACATGCCTATTTTTAGCTACTCTGTCAAAATCAGCCTAATATTTCACAGCAAAGGAGGTCTTCTTGACCCGAAAAACACATCATTACTTCTAATTAGGCAAAAAAAGGAACAGAATTGTCAAAAATATCTCTCTGCAGGGAAGACGTGCTGTGAGATGATGGGACTTTTCCCTGCTGTTGTGTTTTCTTTAGCTTTAATTTGCTTTGGTGTAAAAACTGAGCCCAGTAAAATCCATCAGCCAGCAGGGAAAGAAAGAAGGGGTTTAGGACACCTCTCTGTGTGGGTTGAGAAAGACATTTTGTGTCTTCCTTTCAGATGAAAAAGTGCACTTGTCCAATAGAGGTTCACCTCATTCTGCACAGCCTCCCCTGCCTGTGCTGTCTCTGCTGCTGTACCTCTCTTGCCCTGGAAGGAGACCAAGCTGAAGTGGTACAAACACTGGTGCAACCCACACCATCAGTATAAGAATTATTTCCACTAAGACAGTTGAGCACATCTGTAACAAGAGAAGGATTCTCCTCCTTTTACCATCTATAATGGGAAAATGACACATTCTCCTTTGTCTTATTCCTTCCTTATTATCTCTTCTGGGAAAAAACCTCACTAATTTACCACTTGCTGGGACAGTGCCTGCAATGAGGTTGGTCTGCAGTGAGTTTGTGGCCTCAGGACACAACTTTATACACACAACAGCAGGAGCATGGAAAGGAATTCATTGCACCATCCCTGGGAGCAAGACCTGCATGCCTGCCAGGTCACTGGGACACAAACACTCTGAAGAAATCCTACATGAGTCAGGGCTGAGCTCCTTTCAAACAGTGACTGCAAAACCACATGGAAAGGGGTGAAATCCCCTCTAAAAACCTCGCCAGTGAATTCTCAGAAATGGTTGGTGAGGGGAAATGCATTTGTAGTGTTTGACAGATGGAAATTGCTCAGACAAGGCAGCAATTCCCTCCTCCTGCAGAGCAGGGAGGCTGAGCAGACCTCCAGGATGTGCCTCCAGGGTGGTAGGGCCCAAGAGGGTGCACAGGCTCAGGCTCAGCCATTCCTCAGGGCCTGATTTATTCCTCCAGGACAGAAGAGAAGCTGTATAAATTTGCACAGTCACACTTGGTCAGGTTTGTCCGTTCAGCCAAGCTGGATAAGAAATTCCACCATATAGGACACAGCATACACACACTGCATAACAGTCCAAACTAGCAAGATTTCTAGGTGGTATTGGAGAATACAATTTATATTTCATGCTCACTGTGGCCTTGGTATCTCAGTTTAAACCCTTAACCTCTACCAACTTTTGTTTCTGATCCACTTAGAACTGTACCTGGACATGAATAATTGTATTACAAGCAATTCCACTGATGAAAGTCTACTTTACTGTTCATGGTGTATCAAAAATTGTATTTTTCTAGATACGGGGTCTGTTCAGGTGCATCTGTGTTGCAATTCACACTTGGTTACATGAAACAGAGAAGTTTCAGTTCAACTACTAAAAAGATGATGGTATACAAGACTATAAACTATAAAAACCTGAGCAGCAAACTACTGAAGATAGGATTTTTTTTACCAAACAAACAAACAAATAAACAAACAAACAAACCCCAACCAACCAACCAACCCCACATCAGACCACCTGTTTTAAATCTGCTCTCCTGTTGAGAACGATATGGGTTCACCATGTCCTTCTTTATCCACAGGGGTACAGAATGGAAGTGGTTTGCCTTTCTTCTCTTACCTCCTTCTGACATTGTCAGAAGATTTGGTTATGCCTGAGGAGTGCATCAGGCAGGCAGCAACACTCAGTCCATTTAGCTCCATTAAACAAAGCAGCCTTGCTTGCAACAAATTGTATTTCAGTGCAGAATGAAACAGATCTTGCAAAGTGTATTATTTCAGAGATCAGATTTTAAAGAAAGTATTTGCCTGCAATCTGTAAGCATCACAGGTACAGACAACAGCTTTGTTTTATTTCATGGCAATTTACTGGTGTAACAGACAGAAGAACCATGCCTTTAAAATTTTTAACCTCCTGATATATCCAGTTTTGAGACGATGAAAATTATTTGCATACAGAAATTACCATCCATTCCTACCAGGAGCAATGTGGTAGTCAAGGAAGATGTTCTTCTACAGATCCAACTTAAACATACACAATACACTTCTGAGTCCTTATCCTAAAGTCTCCAACCCCTTCCTCACTTGTGGCATTGAAGTACCACAAGTACAGTGATTTGTCCAATTTGCTTTCACAACTGACTGCACCCTGCTGGAGGGCATCCTGCTTCACACCATAACCCCTCCATGCTCCTGCACAGCACCTCTGGGCATCAATCACATGGCCCACACCAGAGTGGGAGGGGGTATTTTCTTCCTGCTTGTCTGTAGCTTCACCTTTCTACTTGCTTTGGACAGCATTACTAAACACTGACTGTTTTTCCCAGCTTAGCCAGAATGGGTACAACCTATTTCCTGACATCTTGGCACCCATCCAAACCATCCATTAGCCACGACTTCACAAACTGATACATCTTCCAAAAGGCTCATGGGCAACGCTATTGTTTCTAAAAAGAAATTAACTTCAGGAAAATGAAAATAAGATTTACTGCTTGGGGCAGGTTGCATGCAGTAAATAACTTAGGATTTATGAATTGTCATCCATAAGGCTCCATTCACTCGCAGTGGCGGGGGCCCTTGCACCTCCCCATTGAATCTCTGCTATTTGTGTGCATCACTGGAGCAGGTCTGGATGTGGATCACATCTCCATGGGGCTAAGAACTGCCCAAGCACCATGGCAGGTGCACAGTCACATTATCCTGGTAGTGCTGGTTGATACAGCCCTGTGGAGGAACTGCCACCAGCGCCTCCTCCTCCCTTTGCCCTCCCCTCTGCTACATCAGCAGCATTTGTGAGCCAGGCAGGCAGCTGGGTCTGGGGAAGGGGCTGCTGAGAGACCCTCAGTCACGAGGCTGAGTCCTTGGCATGCTGTTCACCAAGGGACACCAAGGCCACAGTGTAGTCTGAGGAATGTCCTGCCAGGCAAGGCTCTCCCTGCCACTGCTCCCTCCCACTGCCTGCTGCGGGCTCTTCTAGTCCCAGCTTGTTGATACCCAGTAGAAAACTCAATACTCAGATTTAGAAACCTGCTCTTACTCCCTCTGGCCTCAGTCCCAGACCCCAGAGTCTTCTCAGCAGCATGAATCCTGAGCAGAGAAAAGTCCCTACCATCAGCACAAATATGGATCTGCAGAGGCTCCTTCCTCCCTTTGTCTTCTCTTTCCATGATTACTGAATTCCATCCAACCCCACAAACATAGTAACATTGCACCACCAAATGTGGAGTAGATTTCTCACCCCTAGGCAGCTCATCTGACCCTCAGAATTCACCAGTGTTGCATGTCCCAAATACACCTTCAGCAAGGGCTGGTACAGCACACCTCAGCCTTGATGTTAAACCAGAGCCTGAGGGTTTTGCTGCTTCAGATTCCTCAGTTTGTCCAACACCTACAATCTTTTAGCAGCTTCACACACCACTTCTAGAAATATATTCTTAATAACACTGTTGCCAAACAACCTCAAGGGACCCACTGTCATAAGCAACAGAGCCACCATCACTCCTGAAGTGTGCAGCCCATGGAGATGAACCATCTGCCTCTCAGCACTCTGAGCAGAACTGACCCCTCACAAACTCCCTCCTAGGACCTGCTGGTAGTGGAGGCTGGAGTGGAAAACTTAACTTTATACCTTTTGGATTTAACATCATAGTAAAAAAACCCCAAACCTGAGCCCCCGTCTGTTTTTCAGTACGAACATTGATTTTCTGTGGTAAAGGGAGATTTTAATATGGGACAGAGATATCCCTATGAAACCAAGGCTGTTTATCATTAGCCAATATTGTGCCATGTTGAAGACTGTTACCACCAACAGCACAAATAGATCAGGGTTGGTTGTGGATGGCTTTGTGTCACTTTTCCCTCCTCTTCCTGGGGGCTTCAACCTTGGGTGAACAACCACTCAAACAAAATCACCTCAAGCAAAAGTCCTCCAAGCCAGCAGTGGGAGAAAGGCTTTTATCAAACCACCACAAAATGGAGAATGCAGGAGAGAAGCAGTGCCAGGGCAGCTGGCAGCATCCCTGTGAAAATGGTGATCTTGGATGCACAGGCAGAGTAAAATCTTCCCCTCAGTTATCAATGCTACAGCACCGGGGACAGAAATGGGGAAACTTCATCAAGGCTCAATTCAGACAAAATTAAAACCCATAAAAAATAAAATTATTGATTTGAATTCACATTCTTTTCCTGAGGTTGACAACTTTTAACTAACTGGTTGATTCTGTCACCAGCTTTGCACACAGAGCTATGGAAAATGTCAGAATTTCAGTCATGTTTCTGGCTGTTATTTGCAGTAGCTGGTAATTCTTAATAATCCCTCAGAGCCATCCACTCTCTAATTGTAAAAATAGATTCACAATTAATGGGTAATAGAAAATAGGTGATTCCAAATAAATTTCAAAGGTGAAATTTAATCTCACAGGGAAATGTCTCAGAGTTATCCAGAAGGAAAAACGCCTTGTTGAGACAGGTTTTCCATGGAATTGCAGCCATGGGAGCACCACTGGACTCAGCGGAAGAGTACTCCTCACAAACCTTGAGGAAAAGGAAGGATGACTGTGAACAAAGGGTCCATTTCCTTCCAAAATTTTTTTTTTTTAGGATTCATTTACCATAGCAATGTGTTAGGCCACCTCTCCAGGTTAAGTTTTTTGTCCTTTATCCTGGGAAATCATTCCTTGTATCAACAATGCTCAAGGCTATGTCTGCATCTGGCAAGAATTCCCACAGAGCTCAGCGGAGCTACGACAACTGCAAGCAGCAGATCCACTAAGCCCACCCTAAAACTGCTCTTAACTTCCTTTGCTGCCTCTTACCTAAAGCCCCTTTGGGCTAGAACTTCTCTTCCTTCAAAGTGGCTCATCCCTTAAAAGTACACTCAGCTTTTCAGTGTTTCAGCAAGGAAAATTTAGCTGCTGTAGCTGCTCTTTCAATCCACTCCACTCACACATCCAGCTTGGTATGGAGCCTCCTCCTACACATTTTTGGACACTTATGTGAAGCAAGCAGAAACCCCAAGCCTGCTGAGGTGGGAGAGGTCTGGCACAGGATGTAGTCAAAGAAACCAGAGGATTAACAGCCATTAGGGAACCTCATCCAGGCTTCAAACATAAAACCCAATACTTCCTGCGTGGCTGAGGAGCACATGCCTGAGGGACAGGGCCCCTTTATGTGCTCCCAGACATGCTGTGTGTACCTGGCTCTCCAGAGGCCAATGAGCTTCATTCAGCAGGGGCAAAAAATAGACAAAGATGAAATCAAATATCATGACATTTTCTCAATGTTTCTAGTCAAACAGAAAATTAAACAGGCTCAGTTTTATTGCCGGAATGTTAATTTATTCACGGCTTTGGGGAAAGCAGACTCAGGCACACAGAGAAGGTCAGGTTTAATGTTGTTATTAGCTGTCCCTTCCTTCCTCCTAGAAATGCTCACAGAGCTACCTCCCAATCAAAGGGGAATATTTAGCTTGGGGAAGATGTGGGTGAAGGGCTGGAGATTTATACAAAGGAGGAAAGCAAGGACAGTTCAAGTCACTTGGTGGCAGACAGGCTGAGTGGGCACTATTTACCCCAAAATTACCTCTCCCTCTGCCCATGAGAGACTTCTGCTGTAACAGGGTTGTGGATGCACTGTACTGGGGGAGGTTGGGTTGGTTTCATTATGATGCAGTGGCACTAAAACCTATTATTCTGTGACCATTCAATATGGAGTGGGAGAGTTTACCCTCTTCAAATACCAAAGGCTGAATTAAGAAACAAAACAACTGACACTGAATCAAAGTTCTGATGAAACAAGTTAAAGGAGTAGATATATTCCTGTATCATGGTCATTAAAGCACTGTAGGGGAGGGTAGGAAAGGTGGCTTAAAAATAACAAAGCATTCCCAAGTACAAATGTCATCCCAGACTTCTCAAAATCAGGATTTGTGCTGTGTCTGTACATGGATGTGTATGTGGGTATTCCATACACTCTCTGGGCTGCAGATTGAAGCCTCTATTTCCATGCAATGCGGAACACAGCTGGCAGTGTAGAACTAGCCCTGGATGCTCTGGCATGGATATCATATCCTCATGCATAGAGGAGAGCTGGGCCAGGCGCAGAAAGGAGAGGAATTTGGAAAAAGTGCCAAATCATCCATCTCCAGAGGCACCTAACACCAGCTGCAGCTGTGAAAATGGATCCCCAAAGCCACCAGCATCGTTAGAGGAAGAGGGAACCTCCTCCCTTGAAATCACACTGCACAGAGCCTGTGAACACGGTGTTACCAACTCACTGTGGACAACAGCTGGTGTGCAGGTTTCCACAGAGCTGTGGTATTTCTGAGCTGATTCTGGATCATCTTTCCAAGATTTCTGGCAACTGAAGGAGCTGGATAGGAAAAATGGGCTGACTGCAGACGAAATGTGAACCTGGTGCTTGTTGGAATGGGCACTCATTACATTCAAAGGCTCACAAGAGAATTCAATGCTGTAATGATTTTTTACAAGTTTTAGTGAACAGATGCATTGTGAACCCCCCACAAAATCCCTCTTCTGAAATCATATTTGCCAGCCCTTTGGAAGTGTCTTTTTTCTTGGAAGATCAAACACCCTTAGTCCTTCCAACTAATTAAATGGATTTCCCTGGGAATAAATTGCAGTTGTCACCTAATCAGATGGTGCATTTTAATATGATGTTGACTTTCTAGTGCTGAAATATCTGAATTCCACAGTGTTTTGGTTAGACTATGTACCCTGCTTATGACTCAAGTCTACTTTGTTAACAAGGAAGTTAACAGCTCACTGGAAAAATTTATACTACCAATTCAAGCCCCAATTTCAGGTTTCTTTGCTTCTTCCTTCATATTCTTACTAGGGTCTCGCTGTTTCCCTTTTTTATGAAAGCACTGAGAACTTAGCACATCACCAACATTCCTTGTGTCTTCTTGAACCCTGTTTGTGGTCATACCAAGAATCTCAGTGTCCCTTAGCTCAAGCCTTCTCCAAAATTAGATATAAATTCTGGGTAAAAGTTTCATCAGCATGCCTAACAGCTCATGTTTACAGAACAGCAGTGCCAGAAAAAAAATAAAGTCCAAACACAGCCAGCAAAGACACAACAATGATTTCTGAAGTTATTCACTGGGAAGGACTTAAGTTGTCCTGATGTATCCCAAAACCATCAGCAGTCACCTTTGTCACTACTGCAGGTGATGGAAAATGCAACTCAAGTCAAACAAGGTGGAGAAAATGATGCACTTAGTGAAAGACTGTTCATTTACTTTTTAAAACCAGGACTGGGCTGATTCAGAAATTCACAGTTTTCAGCAATTTTAGTAGCAATGGGACCAAGTGCAGAAGATAACCCTGGGAAAGATGACAATGTGGACTAAAACAAACTGAGCCTTTTGGGATGGTGAGCTCCTTAGGAGCAACATCTCATATTCTTCCCATGCAATATAACTATGAAGCAACTCCATCTGGTAACTTATATCCCTTACACTAGTGAAATACTTTTGCCCCAATATCCTGTGTGACCAAGCCCTGAGCTGCACCTGGTCACATTGCATTTGTTCCCCAGAGAAGCTCAGAGGGATGCAGTTCCTTGCCAGCAGCTTTTCAGGGCATCACAAACCATGTGCCAGATTCTTACTCATGGTCAGTGTCTCAATATGAAAACATTACCAAAGTCCTGTGGTGCAAGCCATTAACACATTGAAGCCACTAAAGGTGACACTTGCACTTCTGCTCTAGGTACCAGCTCTGCAGGGGATTACTCCCAGGGTAAGCAGGAACACATTTGAGTAGGAGCCAGGATTTCCAGGGCTCCCCTGAAGAGCCCTCCTTGTGCACATAAAAATACTGGCCAGTTATGCCAGCTTAGATGTGAACCTTGAGCAAAGGGGTTTGAGGGCACACCAAAGGATAGGAAACCCCACTAGAAGAACTCTGCTGAAGTTGCAAAGGCCATGGAACAGGGCATGAAAGACACTAAAATGTTTGCATGACCAAAAGGTCAATCACACAAAGTATATGCCTTCAGTAAACTTTTTAGAAGTGGATTTTTTGAAAGAGCAAGCAAATTGCCTCTCTTTTCCTTAGATGTCTTTTCCTCCAAACCAATACGAGCACAGCATGACCAAACTTTCTAGCTCTCTGACAAAGAGTGATGGTGGGTCAGCAGGGACACAAGCAGAACATTTAAGTCCCTCCGCTACAGAAAATCAGGCTAGTAAATTGTTCTCAAATTGGACAAACTTGGTGTGGTTTGTTTGGGGTTTTTTTAGGTTAAGTGGGGTTAATGTTTGGATGAGAAGCACATTCCAGTGTGATTTCACCACTGAAATGCAGCCATCTCTGGGGTGGAGTCCTGCAGCTGCTGGTGGTGCACATGTATTTTGCTCAATACATCCAAAGAACAACTGAGGATACATCACCCTTGGGGTAGGATGCTGACTTGAGCATTCTTGGTCTTGCTATGTGTGCCAAGGAAAGTAAAGTTTTACTTTCCCTGAGAACTGCTGCATTTTTCAGCTGTACTGATTGCAAGGGGAAAAGAGAAGATACCTCCTTTGTCAGAAAGGCAGAAGGCTGATGGTGGCAGCACAGAGGGACATCTCTCTGCAGCAACAACCTGTTCTCCCACTCCTGGCCTTCACATTTAAACCTCTTGCCCAAGGACCAGGTAGCACCACCTTGCTGGCTGCCAGCCTGAGAGTGCAGGTCAGGAAGCTCTGAGGAACACCAACATGTGCTGGTGTTCACCTGGCAGTCAAGAGTGGCCCCTCATGCCCCCACATCCCCAGGTGATGACTGAGCAGCCTAGAGCTGTGCAGGGCAATCGAGCACACAGAGCAAGATTACCCCTATTAATTGCTCACACTTTCCCCCAACCTCCCCTCTCCTCTTGCCCTGTCTGCTCGCTTCATCCTTCCTCAGAACAGGCTGAAGCCTCTTCATATCCTGCTGGCTTTATTCCAGCTGTCTTGACACAACACATTTTCTCCAATTCCTAATCATGCATTTCCTGGCATGATCCCCATTGGAATACCCAAGTTCTGATACCATTTGATGACCTTTCCTTTATTATTTCCCACGGCGCTCTTCAGTCCCCAATAGGTTCTAAAACTGGGATTTGCCTTCCTGGAAAGCCAGGCACTGGGGGTGAATGACTCAAGACCTTGGCATGAGGCTTCAGCAGCCTGGGACACAAAAGCAGTACCTCCCCCCTCACACAGTGGATCCAACAGTAGGAAGTATTATTTTGCAGGGCTGTGCTCCGTGATTTCCTAGAAAAGCAACAAAAATGCCACATGTGTTTGTGTTTCCATGTGAATTCAGCACAAGGAAATCCACACAGGCCACATGTGGTTTAGAAATTGTAGGTGTTGTGATCCTCGTTTCTGCATAATGTCTTGCCCTTGGTATGCAGTAAACATTCCACATCTTTAGGGGAAACTCCCACATAGGCAGGGGAAGGAGGGGCTTTAAAACCCCAGATCCAAACTTCAGCACAAAGGCACGAGCGGACAATAAATTTTCCATTTGCAAAGGAAGCGTCCAATTTCACCCGCTGATTTTGATACGCTGCTTTAACGAGGAGATTGTGCAAGAGCAATCACAGAGGGACCAAAAAAACCCTGCTCAGCCACATCTAAACTCTGCAGAGAAACAACCCTGAGAGTTAAGGGTCTGACAACCACCAGGTCACACTGCAGAAGTTGATGGGGCTGGATTTCTACCCAGCTTTGCAGCTCACAATCAGAGCCTTGTTCAGAAAGAAAATTCAGCTCTTATCTCACTACCAAAAAAGTCAATATAGTAGAGCACTCAGCTTGGAGCAATTGCTAAATCACATCCTCCATGGCAGAGTAACTTGACTCTGGATAAATGCAGAGTACTGACTCTGGGATAAATTTCGGCCTGTCACATGGGACCATAAGTGTGTCTTTGTCCCTCTGACAGCCCCCCTGACAAAAGGATGTATGTCCCAACATTGTTTTATTTTTTCCTCACTTTATGTTTTAAGAAAATATATTATAAAAAATAATGAAAATAAAATCTGGTTCTAAATGTAGAATAATTCAATCTGAAAAAGAACATGAAAAGTATTTGAACTGAAGCAAGAATGTGTCTACTAAATCAAGCCAAATGTTCCCTTAGATTTTCTGCTGAAGAAAAACCTCAGATTTTGATTCAAGTATGAATTGAGATTGTAAATCTAACATTCATAGAATCATTATGGTTGGAAAAGAGCCCCAAGACCACTGAGCCACCATTCAACACACCTATGAAGGAGAAGTCGTGTGGGTAAACATTGTTTGAGGAATGATTAAAAAAAAACAAACAAACAAAAAACCATGAGGTCATTTTTATTGATTCCAGGTTGAACTTTGTAGATTAATTATAGAGGAAAAAAATAGGTACTGACAGCTCAATGTTGACTTTTAAGCTGGTTATTAGAACAAAGCAGGCCGAGCATGATCTTTAGAGGAAATAGCTTCAGATAGGGTGCTGGTGCTATGTTTCTTAGGTAACTGGACTCTGGCCAAACCATCTGGCTCTTCTGCAGTTCATTCTAACAAAGAGGACTTCAGAAAGCCTGGAAGAAAATGCTGTGCACAAGAAATGTAAGAAACGTGCTCAGAAATGCGCCATTCAAGAAGATATTTGATATATTTCAGAAGGATCTAGAGGAAAGAAGGTACAAAAATTACAAACAAAACCTGAAAAAAGAACTTGTACCTGAGAAAAAAGCAGTACAATACCTGCATTGTGGGGTTTTGTATTATTTGATCCTGTATAGGAAACAAGTGTCTTACTATTAGAAAGAGAAAGTCTCTTTCTCCTGAGGCAGAAGAGAGCAGCAATCTCAGGGTCACAGTTGCCTAAACAGACCTTGGGTCAGGAAGCCCCAGAAGCAGTTTGCCTGCCTTTTTTCCACCAAAACTCAGGGAGAGCCACCGAAACCTGGACAAAATGATGGTTTCCTCTGATGCAGACAACCAAGCAAAACAGCCCCAACCCAAATCACAGCCTACTCATCCCCAGCCTCTTCAGCACCAGGGTGAAGCACAGGTATTCCTCAAGGTTCCCTGAATCCACTGCCTTTCATCTTGGTAGCTGAAGCAGATTTGGATTTAGAGGGTTGTACCTTGAGGAGAACAAGAATGTAACTGTGTCCTCATCTCTCATTTGGAGCAGCACCAGCACACACAGACTCCAAGTCCTATATAACAAACCTGTGTAGAGCTGACAGAAAATCTGGCAGGGAAAAAGGGGTAATTAGGACTCTCAGCAGATGCTCCTAACCTGCTCTCCAAGGCAGATGGGGATTTATTGACAAATTCCTTGAGTTCATTTGGGTGTCAGAGGAGTTTCTGCCGATTTCAGGCCAGCCAAGAGCTCTGTCATGTCCTGCACAGTGAACTTATCTGTGGCCCTCCTCTTCATCAGCCAGGCACAGGACCAAAAAACAGGACTCAGCAGAGTGAGACTGACCTTTGCCAGCTCTGGGACATCCTGTGACATCTCATTTCTTGGTCAAGGCTCACCTGTTTTCATTCAGGTTCCTACCTGCACTGCATTTGTGGCAGATGTCCCCATGCAGACAACAACCCTGGCTGGTTGAAGTGACCTGTGACAGTCCCTGTGCAAGGTGAGAGGTCTGCTCCACACAGGACAGGCAATAGCTGGCAGGACAAGGTCTGATTTTCCCAAGGGAGCCATAGGTTTGTCCTGCAGATGAGGGAGTAGAGCCTCGCTGGGCCACAGTCTAGGAGGGTTAGATACACATATACACATATATGTGTATGCAAAGTTAAACAATTATAACAATTTAAACAATTATTAAGTATGAAATAGCACCTTTTGTGCATGATAATTATTCTTTGAGCTTTTGGTTTTCATTTTTCCCAGGAATCTTTAATTGAATTGTGGACTTGGAGTGTCAAGCCAATGGTTCAAGTTAAGCAAACAGCTCCGACCCCATCATCAAGCTTCCCTTTGGTTTTTCTGCTCTTCCAGGCTCCCAGCAGAACTAGGGATTGCCTCTGCTCCCAGGTCCTCAGGCAGTTTGACAGATGGTCCTGCCAGCATCCAGCACCCTCTGCACGAGCAGGGATGACAAACTGCTGATACCAAAGGACCACGAGATTGGCAGAGCTCATCATCAGAGTGAAAACAAAGGAGCCCTTCTCCATGAGGCTGTGCTCCTTCAGAGCTCCCTGCCAGCACTCCCCAGGCAGGGCCACACAAACACACCCACCCCTCCTCTTTCCCACATCCCAGCTCCTCACTTTGTTGATTTCAATCTCAGCAAAACCATGCCCTTGCTGCTCACTTTCATCACTGACTCTGCAAGGATCTGCAAGGAACTGAATTTCTTCCACCTCACCTGGAGTGAGGGTCAAAATCCAAAAGGCAGAAGTTTTTGCCTTATCCAGAAGCTTTTTCTCTGCATGAATGGTCTCAAAGGTGACAGCAGTAAATGCATCAACTTTTCATTTTGCACTTTTTCAGCTTTGACTGCCCTAAAACTACTTTTCCCCTCAAGTAAAAAGGTGCATAAACATCAAAATCTTTGGTCTTGGTATAAATGACAAATGTAGAGTGAACCATTCCAAAGGATAGCAAAAGGAGCTCTCTCCTGTTCCCCCCATTTATCCTCTTTGCCAGAGCTCGTGCTCAGCAGAGCCTGCACTGAACCACCTCCCCACACAGAGCAAACCTGCTTCTGGCAGGTTATCAAGGTGCACCTTCCCAGCACAATGTCTGCCAAGCACCAGGACCTGTGCCAGGGAGGAGATGGGAAGACACAGCTGGGAGCAGGGAGAGGATGTAGCAGTTCACTGCTGCCAGGAAGAAGAGATCAGCTGCAGCATCTGAAATTCACCCTTGTGACTCTGACTACCAAGGTGTGACTGAAATAGAGAAGACAGTGAACAGAGCTGGAACCCATGCACCTCCTGACTACAGCAGTTCCACTCCCCCTTGAAGCCTCACTTTGCTCCCCCTGATCAAATTTTTCTGAGAAACTTAATTTCATATTTTCCATCCTAAATCCCCTCCTTCTGATTTGATTGCAGAAATTTCAAAAGCACCCAAGAAATGAATTTGCCTGATTTCTAATGGGAAAAAAGTATCAAAAAGCGCCTTTGGCTGCATCACCATAACAGCCCATATATGCAGCCTGCCATAAAGAAATAACAGCTATTTACTGAGTGATATAAAGATTAGTCAAATGCTATAAATACTTCCAAACATTGTTGAAACATTAACTAATCCCCTCTCACAGCAGTTCCTTGTGGCAAATAAAGACCATTCTTTCTGTGTGGAAGGGGGTTTAGAGCAGAGACTTCTCTGTATGTGCAGCAGCATCTTGTGGAATTGGCTCTGAAACTGTCAGTGCTATCAGTGACCCCCTTCAGGGATGGACCAGGTTGTGGTGTGAGGGCTGATTGAAACACAAACCTCAGCTGGATACTCTTTAAGAGGAGGATGCACATCTCACACAGATGTAGATAGTTACCTTCCACTGAGAGAAAACTTCTACTTAATCATGGTCAATTATTCTGAAATAAGCATAATTTTGTTCTTTACTGGATGGCTCTGATTAAAAGATGAGAGGGACCAACAACAGAAAACAGGCTCCTGAAATCAGGAAAAATATAGGATATAGTAGTTGATGGCAAAATTGCTTTCCACAGACATTTCAAACCCTCACAATGATTTTGGTCTATGATAGTTCAATTGCCCTGAAACCACTGTGGTGAAAGAGATAGGTATAAATACCAGTATAATGCATCTTTATTAATGCATCCTTAGATTTTAGAAAACAACTACCTATGGAAACAGCCTACTCTGTATCTGGAAAGATAGAAAAAAAATGTTATATAACTGTTCCACCCAACCAAATATTTTATATATCTGAAAAAATACACATAAAGTCACACATAAAGCTCAAAGGGGCAAAGCATCCTACCACTGTAAATCACCAGGGATCAGTTTGTCCCTTTCCAGCTGGCTGTCACACATCACCCTGAATTAGCTCAGTTGGTCAGAGCATGGTGCTGATAATCTACCAAGGGGGGTTTGATCCCTCTGTGGGCCTTTCACACAGGAGTTGGACTTGGCAATCCTTGCAGGTGCCTTCCAGTTCAGAATGTTCTGTGAAATCTGAGGTCCATTAAATCTCCTGGGCATCCTGGTATCCAAGGGCAGCTGCCTCTTTGCTCTGAAGCAAGACCTGCCATGCAAACTGCCCTGCTCCCTTCTTGGGGGCTCCCCAGAGCCTCTGCTGTGGAGGGCTTGCTCAAGGCAAGAAGTGAAAAGTGGTGGGAAAGGGGATGAGGAAGCAGTGAAGGAAGCTGTTAGCAATACCTCCTGTGGCTGTAGACAGGCAAAGGACCACTCACTCTGGGCCTTCTGTTTGACCTCAGGAATGGGAATGCACAGACCTGGAGAGGTCTCTGCAGACCACCTCAGATACCCCAGAGGTTCACCCTGTTCTCTGCAAATGAACCGTGGGGTGTGCTGAGGGGCCTGCACCTCCAGATCCCTCATGGGAGAGGCTGCACACAGAGCAAGAGCCCTGCAAGCAGAGCCAGGCTGGAAGAGGCTTGGGGCTGATGGATACCTGTGGACACCTGGCCTGCAGGGGTGTCTGCTCCTGCCAGCCTTGGGAAGGAAGCACAAGAAAAACACACCAGGGAAAACTGCATGGCAAGTAAAATCAAACTTGGGACAGTCCCCTGTAGGGTTTACCCTTGCATGAATAAGACAACTTAATTTTCAAACACAATGGTAAAGGTGAACACTTCTGAGACACTCTGTCCCTCCTGGGGCTGCTTCCTGCCAGGACATAGCCACCAGGTCCTGGCAGCAGGACACAGCACAGTTTTACTTTTGTTCCCTACTAATAAAGCAGAAAGGGAGGCAGCTTCTCTCCCTGGCAGAGATTTGGAAAAACCACACTGAGTTTGTGTTGGGCATCCCAGAATTAAAGGTGGCAAACATGACTATGCTGCACAGCCCAGGACAAATATCTACCCACACATGTCTCCCCTCTAATATTTCTCATTTTAGACCCAAACATACTTGTGTGTTTCCTAAGCTGCCACTATCTCCATCTCCTTGTGGAAAGTACAGACTGGAGATACAACCAACACGGAGCTGAGGCTGTACTGAATGTTGCTCCCACAGGGTAGGGGAGATTCCCACTGCTGGGAACATCTGTTATTTTGGAGCAGTTACAAGAATGTCTCTAATCCTCTCTGCACTGGTCACATCAGAAGGCAAAGGCAGGGGTTATGCAGAGCAAGGCTGGCTGGGAAGCACCTTGCCAGCCCAGCTGGGAGGACACTGGTGCTTTTTTGCTCTTCTCTCTCAGAGATGGAAATTTGGTGCTAATCCCAGCTGAGCAGCACCAAAATCCAGGAGAGAGCTGCCTGCCACACTCCAGCAGGAGAGAGTGACATCCCTGGGACAGGCTCAGCTGCATGGGACAGAGACAGGAGGAGGCCAGTGCAGCTCTGGATTTAAACTGAGTTCTCTCAGTTTACTCAGCTGTTCCAGTGACTACAGAGCAGTGGAGAAACCATTTCTGAGTGGACACAGGAACCTATCCAGGTCCTGCCTTTGTCCAGCTCAGGGGTCACACTGGGAGCCCCCACACTGAACTGTCCCCACAACCTGCTGGAGACATGCCAGCAAAAACAGATATGCAAAAAAAAATCTCCTGTTTTAAACAAACCTGTAATTCAACAAACACACTGAAATATTTTTGTTAAACACTGAATTGGAAAAAAAAAAAAAAAAGCTTTGAAATTCCTATTTTGACATTTTTAAAGTAACAAGTCACGAGGAATACTCAAGTATTTATAAGAATCTTTGTTTAAATACTGGTTATAAAGAGAGGTAAGGTTTTTATTTGAACTGAGAACGGGAGGTGGGATCTGCAAGTTCTTGTTTTGCTGTGTGGGGTTTTGAGGTGGGAAATTTTGAGTCTGTATCCAGGTTCAGGGAGACTAAAGAGAAGAAGAAAAGACACTAACTCTTTAATTTTTTCCACAGACCAAAGCCACTATCTCTGAGCATCTCTGCTGACCTCCCCTATTGCTTACAATTCCCAACCAAAACCATCATGTATCAATCAAGGTTACATTCACAGTCAGGTAATTAAGGTTACAGAGGCCTGCGCTTAAGGAGAGAAAGAAAATAACCACACTAAAAGTTGCAAGCAATGAAACCCCAGTGGGAAGGAGCAGTCTGGAAAATTCAACCTCACCCTGGCCAAGAGCCTTCCCCCTGTGAAATATTTCTGGAGCAGCAGAGGCAGTAAACAGCATATGGAGCTGATGTGCTCCATATGACAAAAACCTGTGAGGAGAAATCCCTCCCATCCCCTGCAGGGACACAGGAGCTGGGAAGAGGGGCAGTTTCTGCTCCTGCCACTGGCTGTGGTCAGGCCAGTTTCTGGTCCTGTCATTTCCCACTCTGCTGAGAGGAGATGCTGTTTTACTGCATCACACAGGGCTGGGAAAGCCAGGCTGAATCCATGGCACCACACGGGGACAATGGCCACAGGCCACCAGGGCTGACAGGGTCACCACAGCACAGCCAGGGGGGCTCATCAACCTTCTGTCTGCCTCCTGCTTTGTTTTCATGCAAAATACCCTCCCCACAGAGCCCACCTCAACTTGCCTAGTGGATTTTGGATTGTCTTGGTCTAAAAGGAACATTGTAGTGGAAAGAGAGGCCAGAAATCAGGTATTTGTTTGGGGGATGGGGGAACAGCACTAACACAGGACTCCAGGCAGGTACATCTGCTCCAAACAAAACCAGAGCCACCAGTCTCACACCAGGGTGTTCTGAAGTCAAAGCCCATCTGTCTGCAGAAGGTACTGTGTTATCTGTGAGGAGCTGAACTCCAGAGCTCAGTGATGCTCCTGGGGGATAGCTGAGGGATGTGGCTTTGGCACTTATCTTGTCACTTCCATGTGGCAATTATAAATCCAGTTGGTTGGATTTACATATGCCAGCTGGCTCTCTGGAGGTGAAGGGGTGGGATCTTGTCAGGATTATCAGCTGGAAACATGGATTTAGGTCCAGAGGAGCAAGTGAGCATTGAGCTGTGCTGTCTCCAGTCGTGGAGCAGTTTCAGCCAGGCCCCCAAAAGCAGTAGGAAGTGTCAAAGTCCAGCCCAGTGGAGAACGCAAACATTTGAGTAAAGCAATCCCAGGAATTGAGGCAATAGGCTGGTATTACAGCAGGGCAGGAAACAATGTTATCATCTAAGGAGAATGTGGTATTTTGCAATGTTTTCTTGTCTAGTAAGAGGTTTTGGCAAACCAATTTAAAAAAAAATAAAACCCCTCAAGATGTTATTTTAAGCGTTCAATCTGTAAAGGCCTCTCTCCCTAGTTTGCTCATAAATTTAAAGGACAGAAGAGCAATTTTAACTCATAACTGATCAGGTTTCTCAGCGTTAAACACTACAAACTAAAAAGATAAACCAGTCCTGACTCCCACAAGCATCTCCCTGCCCAGTGCCCAGGGTATCACCCTCATCCTTTAGTATCTGGTTCTTCCTGGCCATGGACACACTTCTGCACCCACCTAGGGGCAGAGTCCCTCCTTCCCTCCACCCTGCTCAGCCAAGGGAATAACCAATTAGAAAACAAGCAGGAACCCGTGGGCTTTCTGCTAAAACTAAGCCAAGCAAGCAAGATCTGTAGTGCAGCTGGAAATTAGTGCATGGTTGTACATCTGCAGATTTACTGTTGCACCCTAATCCAGAGGCCCCCAGCTATTGTGATTTAAGTGCCCATGGGACCAGCCAAGGAATGTAATAAATGCATGGACAAAAAAAGCAAAATACAGTATCTGGAACAGAATGGCCTCATAATAAAAGCTGAAACAAGGGTGTTGAGTTTTCCCCTCTACATACAGCAGAGCCCTCACCTCCCCACTTCTGTTCCAGGAATTAAAACACGGAGCTATGCCAACACCTTTGCACACAAGGGACAGTGATGCCCTCTACACCAATTCAAACTTTTCTCAGGCATAAACTCCAGGGTCTGGTGATGCAAGACCCTCACAGCATTGTTAACTCCATCATTTCAGGGACAGAGCACCTATTTCCATAGGTTGGAGTGGGCAAAACACCAGGGAGTGAACAGTGGGGAAGTCATGGTCTCACTGTGGAGGGGGTGTATACCTTGGCTGGCAGGAGGGACCAAGGCAGGGGACAGTGCTGCCAGGCTGGGAGACCCTTCAGGCCCAGGGTGTGGACTGACCCCCATGCAGCATTGAATGGTGACAGTGACAGAACTGCCATGGCCAGGTGGAGCAGGAACAGCTGCTCAGAGGAGACAAGTGAGGGTAACAGGACCAAGGCAGGGGCTCAGGAAAGAAATGATCCTAACAGTCAGACCAGATAACTCAAGGAAAGCATTTTCAAGAGAGCCACTCACAAACGCTCTCTCTTAAGGGGAGAGAAAAAAACAATCCCAGTTTAATCCTGTGCAGCAATAAAGCCCTCGGTGACTTGCTAAGCTGTTTGTGCAGACAGCCAGACTGACACAGCAGCAGAGACAGCCTGAAATCAAGGAGGGCTCTCACTGCCCAGGGAACCCACTCTGCACGCAGCCAGTACTCGTGCTTTCCATTCAAGCCCCAGGGCTTGGGCTCTTACCACAGTGACTTCTCTAGAAAGAAAACAAATTTCTCTGCTTCACAGCCACAGAGACAAAACTCAAACCTATTCACCCTAAAGATTAGTCACAGTAAGAAAATTAGATTAAAAGCTGTTGGCTGCTGAGGGCCCCAGCTCAAGGCTGCTGGGTCCCTGTGAGCTGCAGCAGTTGGAACAGAAACAGGAAAGCGCATTGACCCCAAAAATGCATTTACTCTTTCTTGCACATAGACCAGAACCAGTAAAATTAGCACAAAGCTGCAAAATGGCTGTTCTTATCCTGCTCCTGCTCCAGCAGACCTACAAACAGGCAGGAAGACTCACTGAGACCAGAATGGGAAGAGGTACAGGTGCTTCAAAAGCGATTGAAACCTGCTGTAGCAAAAATCCAGCCCGCACCAAAGCACAGTGCTGGGGCAGTCTGCTGACATTCCCTCCACAAGCCATGCTGCCAGGGTAGCCTTCTCCAAACGAGATTTCCACCCTATTCATTTAGATAACACAGCCAGTACCCTTGGGAAGAAGGGGGAAAATGAAAAAACGCAGGAAGATCAAAGCTCTGCGAGTTCATAATGTTTTATTAGTTCCTTCCATCTGTCACGCACCAATGACTCCTCGGGAAATAAGCCCCCTCTTGAGAACTGCTACCTTTTCCTTGCCGGCTCCGGCTCGGGAGCAGCCGCTATTGTGCTCCTTTATTGGTATTTGTTCCGTCTGAACGAGCTCCGGCTCCTCATTCACAAACCAGCCTCTGCTCCTTGAATCGGAGGGCGAGGGAGGGGGAGGGATGGAGGAGGATCTTGCTGCGTCTCTCTTATCTCTTTCACGTTCCGCTCGCTGCCTCCTGCATCAATGGAGACCTCGGGAACCTTCGGGCTTTGTTCTCTCCCGCACGCGGGGGCTCTTCCTGCTAAAATAGCAGGTAGCAGCAGCAACCCTGAGCTGACACAATCATACAAATCCATCTGCCAGGGCGAGGGAAAGATGCGACATGCTGCTTCTGGAGAAAGAAAAGCGCTTTGGGGGAGCAGGGAAGAGGAGGGGAAAGAGCCAGATTTCCTGAACACCTCTGAATAAGGCAGTTCAGAGGGAGAGTTTTATAATGGAGAAAACTGCCTTGGTCTGCTATTATCAGGATGCAAATGGAGGAATGTGAAAAGCTGATTGCAGTGGATAAACTCCATGAGACGCTGTGCTGCGGAAATGGAAAGGCTCCCACCCATCTCACGGCCCTTCCCACTCCAAAGGCACTGCAAGCAAGCATTGTCCTGCTTCCTCCAGAGCTGTGAGGCCCTTTCACAAATATATGATGAGGACAGACTTCAATTGCCCTGACTTTCACCATCAATTACTGATGCCCTAAGTGGAAGCATCTTAAAATGTTAAAGCTCCCAGATCCCACTCAATGGAATCAACTCAAGCATTCAAAATTGCCCTCGACTTCTGGTTTCAGGAGGGTTTGACCTTGTTTCACTGAAATCAAGCTCCTTGACTAAACACAGGCTCAAGCAAATGGAGAAGCTTCTGTATGGAAACCCTCAGGACAGCAGACCCAAGCAGGGCAGCGTGCCCTGGGCACACATCCCTCTGTTACACGGGTGGGTGGGTGCAGACTCATGCTCCCATCTGTGTTCTTCATCCATGGCTCTTTTGAGAGCTGCATCTCCTGGGTGAATGATAACCCTGCTCTGTTCCTCAGCAGGGCTTTTGTTAATGCACTGCTGGCAACTTTGCATGGATGGTGCCCACTGTGCTCAGCACCATGCTGGGTAACGGCTGACTCTGAGAAGGAAATTGCTCCTGCTCCTTCACCCTGGAGAAAGCTGCCTGCACACGTCAGCTGCTGCTTCCCTCTGACCCATGCCTCTCTCTTACCCCGCTCCATCTGCCTCTGTAATTCAGGGATTGCATTTCATCCAGCCTGGCATTGCCTTTGCCAGCCGCTGCAGATGTTCAGATGTGGATATTTGGCTGGTGTGAGTTTCTCAATGGCAGAGCAGGTGGAGTAGCTGCCCCTGCAATTCCCAGGCCCCAGAAGCATCTTCTCCTGGTCCCATGGTGAGCCAAGAGCACACAGAGCTTACAAAAGGCCTTAAGGTCATATCACCTGCTGCAGAAATTCTTGTTCACAGTGCCCTGGGCCCAGGTTGCACATGGCAGAACAGAACTGCTTTTGTTCAAGGGCTCTTGCACAGAACCAGAGTAGCTGCATAACCTCTTTATCCTGCCTGAGAGACACAGTGTGAGATGCAACATGCTGGAATTACTGCACACAATCTCCACCTCCAAAACAAAAGGGAAGACCTAGTAATGGACTATGGGAAAGACGAATATTTTCCTTTTTGATCCCAAGAGTATGTTTCCCTTTATTTAATAGGACACTAAACCCAAAGCATATCCCTGGATGTGTTTCCTTTCTTGGGGGGTATTTCACTCAGGCTAGTACCACCTGGGCATTCCTAATGGGATATGGTTAGGATTAGGGTCCCTGCCACTCTTCCCTCCTGACACCTTAACATCTGCATAGAAAGAAGCCATTCCATTTTCTCACACCAAATGCCATGGAAGCCAAGCAATTAAAGCAAAAGAGGATTTTGAAATCAGCACTTCACTGAAGTCTCTCTTCCCTAAAGATTTAGCACTCTCAGTCAGTGTTCTCAGGAATCAGCATATCTGGATTTTGAGGCGCATCCTTCCTTCAGCAGAAAACAAGCAGGCAAACTCCAGCGAGCATTCTGCATGTCTTGCAGATCTCAGAGCAATATTTTGAGCCATAAAGCTATTCATAAAAAAGACTTTTAAGTGTTCTCTGGCCTACAGTGCCCCAACTGCAGTCTGGTCTGGGAAGAATTGCTGGCTGGCCTAAACATCAGAGTGGATTATTGTCCTGAGGGGTGAAGATGGAGATGAAGCTGCTGCGCGTCATTAAACAAACAGATGGAGAGACAGCCCCGGAGGCTCTGACAGAGCCTGATGCTTTCTGGCTCTGAGTGCACTTGTTCCAGGGGCAGGAGTGGCTCCAGAGCTACTCTGTGAAAGGAAGAGATATGGACTGCAGCCTCAGAGACTCGAGCTCACTGATGATAGAAAACAGAGGCAAGAAGGAGACAGCCTTTTCCTTCATGAGAAGCAAGCAGGTCAGAGGGCTCTGCTGGGAGTTAGGAGGGAATCCAAACTGCCCAGAATGTTCTCAAGGGTGCTTTGCTCTAAGGACCACAATGAACACCCACAGATACTCAGACTCAGCCACCATTTCTGGTACTGGGAGCTGTGGCTCTCAGGGGATGCATTTCTTAGTATTCTGCTTTATAGGTCTCTAAGATTTTAAAGACAGGGTTTTAGAAGAGAAAAAATGCAAACTACAGACGTATTCGTAGGCATGTCCTCATTTCCCATAAGAGCTCACTTCCATTTTTATACATATACAAGCAAATAGTGCAGTTCTTCCCAAACACGGTACTGCTTTCACTTGGCACAAACCTGCTGCAGCTCCATCACCATTAGGACATGGAATGACTTGTGCAGCATGGCTGGAGATCCAGGCCCTTCCTAAGCCAGCACATTCCTGAGCTGATACAACACACTGCTCTGCCTCCTGCCCCTTATCCCCATCCCTCCTCCCACCGTACACTTGTTGGTCAGCAAGGGCTCCAGTCACAGCACAAATGCACAGAAACCAATTTCTCAGCTCAGTTGGAAGCAGCTCTCCAGCACACCCCCTGCACAGGCAGCAGGATGAAGCAGGACTGCCTCCTCTGCATCAGGGCCTTCCCTTTCCTGAGGGAAGTGAAGGAAGGCAGATGCTAGAAACCAGATGATTTCTCTTCCATCCTGAAGAGAGCAATCATTAGAGCAAGCCTGCTAAGGAGGATAAAGTGTGTTCCTTCCAAACGTTTTCCTGCAGCTGCCTTGTAGTTTCTATGCTTTTATGCTACCCAAAGGTACAAATCAAACAACAATGAGGCAGCTTCCTCTGAACACTCACATTTATCAATATTATCAACCAGGCAGTTGGCCCTACAGTGAGTAGGGGATTCGACTAAAAGACCCCCAGAAGTCACTTCCCACCTCAGTAATTTTCTATTTCTATGACATTCTAGAACTAAAGCCAAGACAAAAATGTAAAAACCATCCCCACATAGTTTTTGTTTCACTTCTGACTACAATCACTAGTTAGGACCTTTCCATGAGTTCTCCTGGACTTCCTGTTTTGACTTTCAGTGTTCAATCCCAAAGGATTCAATGGAAATCTGGCACAGTCTTCCAGCCAGACCAGGCTCTTGAAGGAGGATGAATAACTTGATTTACCACAAATCCTGTTCCATCTGCAGAGAAGTGGAAGCCACCATCCTTTAGTGAAGTATCTCACAGCCAGACCTTGCTTCTGGCATATCTGGGAGCCTGTTCAGGTCAGGACTTTGGGAGGATCCTGCAGGTATAAAAGCAGCCACCTGACAGCCGAGTGAAATGGAACTGAGCAAAGATTTCTTCCAATCTTTTATTCAACAGGAGTAAGTGCATGACCTGCAGTCCCAGAGAAATCTCCTGTCTGCACACTGAAAAAGTCCCTGCTTCAATAGATGCTGCAATTTTAGAAACAAAGGAACAGTACAGTGCTCTGGAGCTCTCCAGATAGGGATGAGGCAGCCCATAACCTGCCAGAGAGTAATTTTTTAATGGATGCATCCTGTTTACCTGGGGGAGAATGATCTCATCCACCTACTCACTTCTTACACCTTTTGTCATGTTTAGAAACCAAGAGGTATCTCTGAGATGGTAGGAGCTCCTCACAGAGTTGTTCTGGCTGAATTTGTGCTAAGCTGGTATTAATATCAGTTCCTTTACCTCCATTTCTGAAAAAGGCTCCAAGCATTAACAGCTTCAGTAATGATTCATGGGTTTAAATTCCTAAACCTTTTGAGAACAGGAAATTAAAGCCAAGATGAACAATACACACAGATTAAATATATTTAGCTGCTGTGTTTCTTGTTGAGAAACTCAGAGAACTGTTTAGTGGTGGTTTTCATGTGGCTGCTCCACATGGAAATGATGGCAGCTTGCATCTAAAGTCAAAATTGCAAACTAAAGTGGGGCTGCAGGAAGATATTTTATTGTTTTCCTTGTGCTTTCTGCTCTCCAGCAGAACTCCTCTGGGCAGGGGCTTTCCTCCAGGCTCCTCAGCACCAGATAAAAACAACTAAAGGAATGGCCCAGATTACATGGTAGGGCACAAGGCACAAGGAAGGGAATCCACCCTTCTGTAGGCAAGATCTTCCAGAAAGAAGACTCTGGGAAGGTTTGGAGAAGGGGTCACCTCCTTTTCAGGTGGGCAGTGGCAGACAAAAGCTGATCTCCAGCCACAGCTCCTCCCTGGGAGATAACCAGCAAAAGCACACAGTTCCCAGCATCTCCCTCCTCTTTTTGGGCTGAGGCATCCAATTTTTGCATTTCATCCATGACTGTGTTGAATCAGGAATCAAAACCATCCCTCAGAGCCCCAGTTCAGTGCCCTGGCTGCTCACTCCCTGCTCATCTGCTCTCTTGGGGCCACTTGTTGACAGCTGTTTCGCAGAGCCAAGGATCCCAGCCCTTTGTTTTTCCCTACCTCATTAGCTAAACAAACAATGACACCATATAAAATACCACCCAGCTCAGCTGTCTAGGAGATGCAAATCCATGGAAAACTATCTTGGAGACAATTTTAGAAAGAGGCTGTGCCTCTGCCAAGTGCTTGGATCAGTGTGGCAGTGGAGAGCTCTGCTCCAGTTCTTGGAGAGCCAGGAGCACACTGAGCTGAGCTGAGCCCACTGTGGGACCACAGAGCATGGGCAGGGAGATACCAGGGAGCTGAGATACCACACTGCTAAGGCTTTCAATTAAAAAGGCTGTTGATGACCAAAATATCAGCACCAAGTAATTATTTGGGAATAAATTTGAGTTACAGATACTACCTCAGGCTGAAGTCTGAACGAAAGACATTATGAGGACATTTAAACACCATAAAGCTGGCTGAATGGATGGGAAACACATTCCCATGGGATTTTTAGCACCAGATGTTTAAACCTAAGCTGCCACAGAAGACCAAAACTGCAGAAAAACACAAGAAGAAAGGACTGGATGGTGGTATGGCAGCCTTCAGTGTCCTCACAGATAAAGCAGAAGGACATGTCTGATGTGAGTTAGAGCAGCCTGTTCAACTCATTCAGCCCAGCTCTTGTCTCAGACAACAAGCTCAAACCCTTCCAAGAACAGGCACCCAGGAGCACAGAGTTCAGGAGAAGGTGAGGTCACCCCACGGGCAGCCATGGCCTCGATGAGCAGTGAAGTGGTTTCAAGTGAGGTCAGTCTAGCAGCACCCATCCTGCTGGAGAGGAGGAGGAGTGTTCTTCAAACCCTTGAGTGGGAAACACAAGGATCACAAGGAACAAATGCCCTTCTCAGTGAATTTCAGGAGTGATAAGAGGTGAACTCCAGACAGGTGAGGACAGTGAGGCTGAGCTTCACCTTGTAGCTGCACTGTCCCTGCTCCCCAGCCCACGCCGCCCCAAAATCATGTTGTTCCACTCCCCAAAATAAGGTAGCCAGGGTTATGTTAAGCAAAGTGCTTTTGTGGAGAAATCTATTCTGGTTTTGCTCTCTTAAGCACTTTTTCTTTTAATTTTGGCTCTGCTGCCAAGAAACAGCACCCACACTGACCACAGCTTGGCTCTGGTGCAGCTCTGTGGAGCTCAGGGGAGGACACCTCTGAGGCAAGGGTCTGATGGTACCCAGGAGCAGTTGGACCTGCCCCACTGGTAGGTGAACAGGATGGCTGTGTTCTTCCATCCTAGCTTGGAAAGGCATCAGGTCCAATGAATTTGGTCCCTAAAATCCCAATATGCTCAATTTTCAACTATTTTTGAAACCTGTTCTAATAACCTCTCCTCCTCAATAAGTCTTTGCTTGCACAGTGTGACATTCAACAGAGAATTAAAAAAAAACAGCTTAAACCACTCCAGATATGACTTCCCTCCATCCCCACAGAGCATCTCAGGAATTGATCCTTCCCACGCTGTGAGCAGTGGGCAGACAGGTAGGATTCCTCTGCAGTCAGGATACCAACGTCCAGCCTCACCATGCCAACAAACTCCTGCCAGCCCACGGGATGTCACCCTGTGTTATCAGCACAGTGCTGATGACACTGCTGAGCATCCCTATCTGTGCAGCAGATTCCAACTGGATCCATGCACACAGGCATTTCCTACTGCCCTCCACTTCCCAGAGGTTTGTGCCACAAAACTCAAACACCTCAGCAGAGCTAAAGAGATGCAGTGAAACCCAGCTACAGAGAACACCAGTCCACTTTCTGCTCTTTATGGCTTGCTGTAGGGATAGGGAGTGTATTTGAGGGGCAGAAAAGGTCTCAAACAATTAAAGGTCTTAAACAATTACACCTATGGATGCAGGAGGCTGTATTTCTTCTCTAAAGCTTCCAGCCCCTTCTACAACCCAATGACATTGGCTTCTTCTGCAGTTCAGCTACCCAAGGCACCTTCTCCTGTCCAAAAGGCAAAGAGGGTTCCACAAAACCACAAATTTCAGAAAACCAGTGGCAGAAGTAAAACAATCACTTTGAAAACAAGAGCCAAGAACTCAGTTTCTTCTGGCTGATATTTCCACCAACCACCTATACAACTTCTTGACTAAACCTGTTCCTAAATTTGGGGTTGAGCTCTT
Source organism: Horornis vulcanius (assembly GCA_013401035.1). NCBI lineage: Eukaryota > Metazoa > Chordata > Aves > Passeriformes > Scotocercidae > Horornis > Horornis vulcanius. Next base: position 44,173 of record VZUA01058974.1, read on the forward strand.
TGGTCCTTAAAAACAAACAAAAAAAAACTCCCAAAAAACTAAACTCAAACCCCACAGAACTATTTACAGCAAGAGGAAACAACACTACAAGACACAAATATGTCCCCATTTATCACTTAGCTCCGTGTTCTTGGCCAGGCACAGAGACAGACCTTTTGAAGTTTAGAAAAAATTCCTTTGTTCTCCATGAGAATCCAGCACAAAGTGGATCAACCCACTAAAAACCTGTAGTATTTTCCTTCCAGTGACATGCAAGGCCAGCTGTGAGGGATGAGTATTTACAGCTATAAAGGTCTTCAGTGTTTCAGAAAGATTCACCTGGGAGAAGAGAGGAGTGTCAAAGTCATCTGCCTCTCCAGCTGGCAACTCCGTGCTTTATCACTGTCTCTAAACTTCCAGGTTGGTCCATACACCTAAGAGTTTTATTCTTTAAGTGTGTTTATTTAGTTTGGTTGGGGTTTTTTGTTTAGTTTTGTTGTTAGTTTTGGGTTTGGGGTGGGGGCCTTGCACTAGAGATACTGCATTGTCACCTCTATATTTCCAAAGGACAGAGAGCAAGAGCACAAATGCTGCACTAGCAACACTAAAGACAACTTAATATTCCACATTTTCTTTTCATATCAGCCATATGGGATTCTCTTGTGTTCACACTGGAGTTCTTTTTCTCACACCAAATATAGAAATATCTACTTATGTGAAGAAATACAAATTACACAACGAATTCTCAGATTCAGGTTCTGTAGCCATTGACACTGGGGTTTAGTGCATGTGTGTACATGAGGCCTCCAATTCAGCTCACCTGCACACTTCCTCACTTTTTTTGAAGTTTCAACACCCCTCTGACCCCACACAGGCAGGAAAGCCAAGAAATAGTTTGGTAAATTTTCATGTTTGCTCCCATCAAATACTAGACCATCCCCCCTGCCCCTTTTTCTGAGCCTCCAGCGGGTGTCCATAGGAAGCTGGCTACTGATGGCCACTCCAGCCAGCACAGAGCTCCCTGCCCTGCTCTTCAGCAGCTCCCAGCCCCAGGCAAGCTCTGCTGCTGGGGGATGCCCAGCCTGGGAAAGGTCCTTCAGGGACTCAGAGTAATGCACCAGAGCAAAACACCCCAGCAGCCTTCTGCTCTGCTGAGCAGCCACAGGCCACTAAAGCAATAAAATGTGTCACACCGAGACACTGCTGGAGCTAAAATGCATGTCAGTGAGTTTAAGGCTTGTTCCTCACACTCAGCATCATCCCCTGCAGCTCCTAAGCTCTCCTAAGAGGAGAGCCAGCTCCAGTGCAGGGCACCTGCACTGAAGAGCCCTCATTTACACAGTGTTCCTCCCTGTCTGGAGGGCTGAGGACCACCTTGTGCCTTCAGTGCCAATGCTGAGACAGAGCATCTGAGACACCCAAAGAAACAGAACCCCACTCCCATCCAAGGGAACACAATCAGTGTTGCCCTGAGCAGACATTTCAAAGCACAGGACAGAGGAGACAGAGCTTTCCCCTGCCATGCTTGCTGGCAGAAGGGGTTGTCCCTCTTGCCACCACCCCCTGCCAGGCAGGGATGGTGTGACCTGCAAGGCCATTCAGCACTGGGAAGCAGAGTCTGGGCACACTGCAGAGGATCTCCAACACCCTTGTGTGCAAGATGGGACCACAGCACACAAAAGGATCAACCAGAGACAAACTGCTTAGAGAGAAAAAAAAAAGAGTCTAAAATTCTACCATAATTTAGGAACTTCAGATGTGTCCTTGGCTTTGAAGAGCGATGATAATCCAGCAGGATTTGCGTAGAGCCACTATGAGAGGTGAGAACAGGTTCTAAATACAATCCTACATGATTGAATTTTAAGCACTCCAGTTGGATCTTTTTGGCATTACAGTGACAATCTTGGCACCATCACTCCCACAGTTGTCTGCAATTAACAGTTGCCACATTCAAGCCTCCTTGTGTTCATTAATGTCCAGGTCCTGCCTGACATCCCACCAAGGTGGCAAACAAGGCAGCAGAGCAGGATAGGAGGTGTTCTTCTGGAGGAACCTCAGTCACTCCTGTCCCATCATCTCTGGCCACCATAATTTTCTCTCCAGACTAAATAATGCCTTTTCTCTTTCCTCTGGTTTTCTCTGACAACACTGTTAGTGTCATCAGAAAGAGGTGAGACAGCAAAGTCATTCTGGCACCTTTTTACACCCTGATTGACATGGCGTGAGATAGCAGCATTTCCCCATTCTGCACTCAAAATATTTAGTACCTTCAGATGGAAATCAAAAGTTTAAATCTACAAAGAAAACCCCAACAGGGTGAGAGGCTGCCCTTCTGATTCACTGTGTGCATCAATAAAGAGAAAGAGCAGAACCTGATCCAATGTCACATGCAAAGTACAGGAGCAGCTTCAATGACCTCAGAACAGTCCAGGGAAATTTGTGCAGAAGTGCATTCCAGACACCAGATGATGCACATCTCTTGTACACTGGGAGGCCAGCACTGGACACAGCACCTCAAATTTGTCCCACCAGTGCAGAGTGGAGGGGAAGGATCACCTCCTCCCCTGCTGGCCCTGCTCTGCCTAAAGCAGCCCAGGCTGTCAGGTGCCTTCCTCACCACGAGGGCACACGGCTGCCTCTTGGACAGCCTGGTGTCCATCAGTCTTTCCCAGTCTTTCCTGTGCACAGCTGCTGCAGCTGGGAAGTACCCAGACACTGCCTGGGTACACCGGGCACCCCAGTGCCTGGGGTTGTTCCTCCTCCAGGACAGGGCTTTGTAACTCCCCTTGTTGAATTGCATCAGGCTCCTCTTGGCCCATTTCTCCAGCCTGTCCAGGTCCCTCTGGGTGACAGCACAACCCTCTGATGTATCAGCCACTCCTCCCAGTTTTGTACTGCCTTCAACAGAAGGATATTGATTAATGTTGAAGTACTTATGTAAAAAGAGAGAATATTATTTTTTCCCAGTTTTCACCAAATATATCTTATATGATCCCACAAAGCTGTACCTGAAGCCTGTGGATATGTTGACTGAAATTCACACATACATGACCAGCTCATAGTTTAAAGACCTCAGATCCAACATCCAATCTCCTTCATCCAAACTGGAAAAGGGAGAGGGCTATAGGGAGACAATGATATGCATCCTATCCCATCATTCCTTCCTTCTTTTATTTTATTGGTAAATAAAAATGATATAATTAAAAACCAGCAGCTGCAACTCAGAGAGGCCAATATCATCTATGGATGACTCACCCTCTTGTGGGGGTTTTTTTGGGATGTGTTTATGAGGAAATGAAAACACACTGGTGTCTTTCCCTCTGCTTCCTTACAGAACACACTCCTTATTCTCCTGCTTGGATGCTGGCGTGCATCTCTGTGGATCCTCCCTCTGCCAGGCTACAGGGCCTGCCTGATTTTTGGAATCCTGCACCCAGTGGGAGGCCAAAGGAAGTAAAAGGGGTGTCATATCACACCTGCCTCTGTCCCTGGCGGGGCAGAAATGAGAAGCATGAAAATATTCCTGAGACAGGCAGGGACTGAGATGAGTGAGGCAGGGAAATGAAAGAAGGCACTGCCCTGGACAAGAAGAAGCCACATGGTGCTGTGGCCAAGGGATGACAGCCAAGTGACAGCTGAGTTTAGTGGAGGACCACGGGGCATAAACGACGCTGTATTACACGGCTTTGCAAGATTATGAGAAACTGAAATAAGGAAGTCAAGGTGTCCCAATTCTTGCCCTTTTTTCGACAGGATGCTGGCATTTCACAGCTTTTCCCTGCTGCAAGGAGCTGTCTGCCCTGGAGGTTCTCCTGCACTCTAGCACAGCTTTTGTTGTGCATCAGGCTGAGTCCTGATGTCTCAGAGCTGACTCAGGCTTGGCCCACTGTGCTTTGCATACCGGCCATGAAAGGAACTGATCCCCCACTGCTGGCTGATGCTGAGCTTTTCTGATGTTCCATATTTTTAAGTGCTTTTGGGACTTCTGCTCTGAAATGCTTCCCTTTAATTTCCATTTAATTTCCTTAAAATTGTCACTGGAGCTGTTGATATCTCTGACGTGTGTCAAATGCATCCTTTTCTCTGCTGTCTCTTTCTCCCCCACTATGCAGTACATATAAAGATTTAAAAAAATATTTTCAGCTCAGCACTTCACTACCTCCTCCACACTTTCTTGAGAATTCAGTCTTTTTTTTTTTTTATTTAAAAACCCTAACATAGTGCACCCAACTGAACACATATAATTGTTTCAAGTAGAGTTTCCCCAGAGAATTATATAATCTCAACCTGTCTCCTTTAGGCAACGTATAATCATGCAATCCATTGGCTCTTTGTTTCTCTTTTTTCTTCTTCCTTATTTTTTTTTTTTTTTTACCTCCCCAATACTTGTAATAAGCTTTCCACCTTGTCTAGACATTTCTGACACACGCTGCATTTACCTCAGCCTCAGCTGCTGCAGCCAAGAGATGCAGCAGCTCTCCTCCTTCCAAAACTACATCCTGGATCTCAACACCCCCCACCTGACAAGTCCTTATTCCAGCTGTTCTTTTGCCAGTGCTATTTCTACCCCTTGTAGAATTTTTCAGCTGTTTATTTCATCTCGTGGAGGGTTTTTTGGTTTTTTGTTTTTTTGGTTTTTTTTGTTACAACTGTTACCTGATTTGGGTGAAGTTTCCCTTTTAATGGGAAAATATTTGACTGAAATTGGCCATGTTAGATGAAGAATGCTCTTACTGGTAATCTGAAATACTGATGCAGCTCTCAGTGGGAATTCTGGGGGAGCCTCTGGTTAGCTGCAGTTCCTATGGAGCTGCATTGCTTCACCCTTCAAGCTATCATCAAGAGTCCTGGGCAGCACGCTATCACTGGAAAAGCTCAATTTTCCATAGGCAAAAGGCCCTGTCTTCCCCACCCCAGTTTGAATAAGTCCAGACCTTCAGCTCATGCTAAGACAGAAATTAAGTTTTCTTTGAGTTTGGCAGGAAACTCCTTCCGAGTGCACAGCTTCCATGGGGGCACAGAAAGCAAAATTACTTGAAATGTGCAAACAAAATTACCTTGGAGTGAGCTCACATCCATTCAGACCTTGCTTTCACCCACAGTTTAGCAAATATGTTCCCTGGCAGGAATGTTTGCTGAGACAATGGACCACATTTTTCAGCCCTTTGTTCAAGGTAACACTGAAGTATGTAGTAGTGAGTATTTACCTCTCCAACCTGATCATCAGAACTACCCTCATCCCCTTAGAGATTAGGAACATACCACATACCTGATGTGTCCAAACATCGAAACTCTGAATCCAAGCAACAGGTTTGAAGATGGTGTTTGCACACCCTGAAAAGTCCCAAGTGCCTGCTCCAACAACCCCCTCACAGAGCAACTGCAAAGCCTCAGGGGGGCCCTCCAGGGCAGTGAAGAAAGGAGGAAATAGCTTGAAACTGATAGGGTTCCATCCAGGTTCCCTCACAGGTAACATCCCACATTTACACAGGCACTTGTCATATTTTTGAACTTCCTCGGGCCAGCTGACCCAGGAGTTCCTAAATTCCCTCCCAACCTACTTCTTCCTGGCTCTCCAGGCTCTTGTTCCACCAGAAGGAAATTATCACCAGTGACACTGAGGCACATTTAAAGCATCACATCCAGATCCTTCCCAACTTTCTTACATTACCCAGAGTCTGACTGGTGTTAATGTTAAATTCTTCAAGAATTTCTTTGCTGAGAGGGTAGCCAAACACTGAAACAGGATTCCTAGTGGACAAAAATTCCCCAAGGCTATTAGTGTTTAGGAGGCATTTGGACAAAGCATGCAACAACACACTTAAACTTTTGGTCAGCGCTGTATCAGTCAGCCAGTTGGAATGACACAATCATTGTAGGTCCCTTCCAAATGAAACAGTCTATTCTACTTTACCAAGTGTTTCCTAATTTAGCCAGCCACTGACACTTGCAACCTGTTCCCAAATTTGCATGGCAGCCTCTGCAATGTTAATAACAATCCCAAATATTCCAAATGCATATGCAAGAAATCTAAAAGCAATGGTAAGTTGCTTTTTCAAACATATGTTTTTGTTTCTCTATTTCCCTTTGAATTTCAGAACCTTCAAGGACTGAATTTACCAGGTTGTTTCAGGAACTACCATGTGCTGCTGAAAAGAGACATTTCCTTGATCCAGGACCTTGGTTTTCAATGAAACTCAGTGTAATGTTGCAACAGACTGCTGTAACCCTGATCCATATCTCATTTACAGCACTTGTACAGAAATTAATCATTCCTAGATAATGATTCGTGGGATTCTGAAGTAGCTGTGAGAGAACAGCAGGCTGCACTTCTTTGTCCGTCACACCACTTCCAGGTGACACCAGCAATGTGCTCTGCTCCCCAAAGTGCAGAGCTGAGTACACCAGACAGCCCCAGAAGAGCTTCCCTCTTGACTTGCCCATTGATTCATTGACCAGTTCCCGGGAAATCACCAGAAATTACTCACTTTAATCCTCACAGAATGGATTGCTGTGAGGGTTGCTCCTTGAGGGGAGCAGCAGCTCTCTGTGACCTGTGTCTGGGACTCATAACAAACACCATCCCATTTTTCCTTTATTATTGTTAGCTGTGTTGTTCTCATGGCAGGACCACAGCACTGACAACAGCCAAGCAAACTTCTGCAATTCCATACACGTGTGGTAACGGGAAACTAAGTAAAGCTCTTCTCCCCATTTAGATACCATAGGGAGGTCACAGAGCAGCAAAACAATATGAACTCCTGGTGCTGATCTTTCTTTTGGTGAACATCAGCTGGAATTACGTTTAAGGCAGAGGATCTCCACTTGCTCCTTACTTTGGTAAAATATCTGTGAAGGAACTTTCACTGGATCCCTCTCCTCTCATCCCAGGTGGAAAGCCACAGGGTTGTACCCTGGTTAATAGAAAAGCTAGGCTTGTACCTCAGTTATTCCCTGGTGTTCCAGCTGCATCCTTCCATGGAGCTAAGAGGGGCTGTTCTGTGACCATCACCTGCTGCTGTCAGTCTGCCTGCAATGGCCAGGGCCTGGCCATAATGTCTGGCAGCAGCACCCTGGGCCACTACTGTGCCTTTAGAAAATGGTTTCATTTCCTGATGTTGTTGTGTGTGATTGTTCCTTCTCCACTGGCAGCACCAACCCACCAGAACGTTAATGAGAAACTAACGAAGAGAGCCAGGCTAATGCAAAACAGTAATGAAGATTAATCTCTCCCCAGAGCAGAGGCTGACAGAGACCTAGTGCACCACAACAGCATTCAGAGGGTCAAAAGTGGGTCAATGAAAGCTAATTAATAGCAATTCTCTCTTATTCTTAATTACAGAGTGGTGTGTAGGGATTTCAAATAAGCTGCTTGTTCCATTCTAGATGCTGAATTCCCCAACTGGGAACCCCAAGCCATGCAGGAACATGATGGCATATCTGGGTATAGATCTCTCAACTGGGAAACAAGCAGAGCCAGGAGACTGGGCAGGCTGGGCTTCATCCCCTGATAGCAACTAGAAGTTTTCATTTTTGACTTTGTGTAACACAGCACAGGACCTCAGTAGGGTCCTGCCTACTTACTAGGGCAACAAGTGATGCCTGAGAAGGAATTTCAGGTCAGGGTGTGGTTTCTCCTCACCAATAAGCTCCTGACACCCTCCAGCAGCCTTTGGAGCCAGTAATGGTTCAGGGCAATTCCCTGAAGCACAGCCTATGACCAAGGGAGGTTAGATTTGTACATGGCTTCCAGGCATGGCCTTAACAAGACTGTCAGAGGGTGTCATCAAGGGCTGTCACCTACAGACACATTATTATTGGACTGAAAGCTCCTGAACACAGAAGCAGCAGAGGAAGAGCCTGCAACTCCAGGGAGCCTCGCCATCTGGGAATTTGACTGAGTTCCCAAGCCTGTTTCTCACTTCTTCTGTGGTCTTATCTCACTTCAATCCCCTCTCCTTGACTCCTGACCCACCAGAACTGTATGAAGAGCCTTTGGTGACAGACAGTGTAGCATCCCAGGTAATGCTCCTGCCCCTGGGGCTTGTGTTTCTGCACTGCCTTGTGCAACAGCCTTTGCCAGGCCTTCAAGACATGACCATCACACCCCCGTGAGGAAGATTCTTCCATTCCTCCTTTGCCTGCCCTGGGTAAACCCACACAAGAGGGAAAAACAGCCAACAGTTCCCCAGGGCCAGCCTGTGCTAAGAGGTTGAACTGGAGAAGAAAGCACCAAGGTTGGCTGCTCTAGATGAGCCATAAAGCAGCACTTAGGATTCCTGTCTTGCCTGGCTGGAGCCCAAGTGGAAGCAAATCCTCTGCAGGCAGGGCTGTCCTGCCAGCTCCATGATCTCACGGAGGGGAAACACGCTGGGACTAAAGAAAAATCAATGACTTTGCACATGTCTTTGCAAGGCTGCATTCAGAGAGGTGACTGGCACTGAAATTGCCCTACTTACCACAAAAAGCAGTGACAGTGCCACCACCACAGCAGGGGACAGACAGAGTCCAGGCCTTGTTTCAGCCCTTGTGTTGTAATTGGAGCAGGCTGTGCTGCCAGCAGCAGGATCCTTTACAAGATCAGAGCTACATCTTCCACTATGCTTCCAAAGGTGAGACAGCTGCATTTAACCCTTGTCTTGCTGACATCCACAGCACCAGTCCATGCACCAGCCCAAGGGAGCGCAGAAGTCAGGTGGGGAGGAAATCAACAGACTGCAGATTCCCAGTGGTTCTGCAGGCAGGGACTCCACAGCCCCTCTGCTGGAACATCAGTGTCTGATGAACATCCCACCTATGAGGAACATGCAGCTTTACTGCTGGATAAACAAGAGTCATTTCACACATCAGCACAGAAACCATCCTGAACCTGTCTGAGCTCTCACATGGTGAGCATCTCATGTCCTTCTGCTCCAGCAGAAGCAGAGACTGAAGTGGGCATAATCAGGGGCTGGTTCAGGCTGTAGGTCTGTGCCTTCTGCTAGGAATGTGCTGCCCAGGCACTCAGGGGAAACGCTGCTCTCATTTAAATATTTAATAAAATTACTTAAGTATTCTGCTAAGCTGAGGAAGTACATACCCAGCTCTCACTGATAGCAGAAGGACTTAGGCACTCAATTCTGATGGGCTCCTTTGAAAACCATGGATTTCAATGCTCAAAGGTCTGCTCTGAATAGCCATATCTTTGCCCATATTGTGTGTGTGCTCTAAATTGATTGGCAGTGGAGCTACCTTACACTGATTCACCTCCTTCTGACTCAGTCATTTGTTTGCACTGTTTCCAGCAGCAGGAATTGAAACAATGATACATGTTTTCCATAGGTTCACAAAATAATTCATAAACACCACCAGGGCACAACTTCATGTCCAGCCATGCCAGGCTCCCCTAACTTCTCAGCCAAATAAAACTAAACACATCTGTTCTGAACTGTAGGCACACTGAACCAAGTCTAAGGAAATATTATTCCAGAGAAAACCTTTTTCCACATTTTAAGGCAAATTCCAGCAATGTGAAGGCTGCCAGGCTCAAAGACAAAGAATTTCCTCTTTACTACAGAACTAGTCCCTCCTGGCTGCTCTTGGCTGGTGGTTCCACGCTGTGAAGGAGGGAAAGCTGAGAGGGCTGACAAAGCTCTCCTGGCTCTGTGGTGCTTTTCTAGTTTTGGGTTTACAGCTGCCCAGCAGCAGTACCAGCCATGACACAGCTGTGCCCCAGCACAGAATCCAGCAGCTCCCAGCAATGTCCCCATGTGCCACACCCAGCTGGGACAGGAGGCTCTGAGCCCCTGAGCTCCTTCCAGGACTGCCCAAACTCCAGCCTGCTGACCTAACCCCCAGAGCCAGGGAGGGGACACTTTCCTCTAACACTTGTGTGCTCCTGCAGGGATGTTTGGCCCAATAAAAACCAGCAGAGGGTTGGTTTCACCTTGTAGAGCCAACTGTTAACTTAGGTGTATTTCTAGACTTGTGTAAGGCAGTGGAGGGACCCCAAAGCCATTGAAATTGCAAGAGAGTGTCGCATATCAGCCAAGGTACTGGGACAGTAGCAAATCTGGCCACATTTGAACTAAACCATTTATCTCAGGACACATCACACCATGTCTGACCACTTCCTGAGATGAACCAATGGAGATAAAACTGCTAATTTGAGTCTCAAGCCAGACCAATGTCCTTGGATTTAGCTGAGTGCAGAGTTAGGGAAACTTCTCCCAGAGCCTGACTCTGATTCACTCTTCAAACTCTGAATCACTTGGTTTTAGCTCAGCCACCAACTCCAGCTAAGAGCAAAATGACCACGTGTAGTTCCCCAAGGGAAATACTCACTGACTGCCTTCCCACAAGAGAGGAACCGAGATTGCTCCAGCTGTGCTGCTCTGTGGGAAGCAGTGGGTGGCAGGGGCAAAGAACAGCTAGCCTCAGGACAGGATGGCTTTCTGGGTTTTAACTTGGTTTTTTACAGGCTGAAGGGAGACCTTCAGACTCAGTGAAATTCAAGGGAATTTGAGCTCTGCATTGGGCCTCTTGGGCATGTTAGCCCTTACAGCAGCCAGTTTAACTGGGAAAGGAAGGAGGGTTTGGTGCTGGAGCAGGTCACTCTTCCTTGAGCAATGGCTGCAGGAAGCTGGGCAGGGGGAGGTTCCATACAAGCCCAATCCAAGATCAGATCAGAACCATAAAGTGGTTCAGCTCAAGACAAGTTCTGTCAAAACTGTTCCACAACTACTCTGTCTCCAGCTCCTGCTGTCTTGCATTTTTTGCAGTCCTTACAAGCAATTGGATGATCACAGCTGGGAGCTGAAGAGAAGCTGCTTGAATTCTCCAAGCCCCAGCTTTGGGTGGAACGATTCACTGAAGCCATAAATGTCTTTTCAGCAGCACATTCAGGCAGTGTGGTCTGCTTGTTGCTGTCGTGTTGTAGGAGTATGGGAGCATCTTACAGCTTCCTGGCTGGCTTCCATCCAGGGCTCTATAATCTGTTCTAACATCACAGATTCACTTTGGAGATTTTCACTAGCTGAGTTCTGCTAGAGGAATGCAATGTGGCCACAGACCTGACATGAAGATCAGGTCAACCCTGTTTATTGAGGGTTTTTCTGGACCACTCCCACTAAGGATCTTGTGGATCCCACCTATGGAGCTGAAACAAATCTGCTTCATCTTTAAAAAAGGGGCAGTGCTAAACAGGCTACTTTTGTGATCCAGTTGCATGCCAGAGACTCGGCTCCTCTAAAAATTAGGACCATTAGAAAAGACTCTGCAAACAGCCTTTGTCAAATTAAAAAGTGAGCACTAAGCCCGGCTCAAAGAACACGAGGCCAAATTGTGCCATGCCTGCCCCAGCTCTGCAGTCAGGTAACCTGGGAGACTGCACTGCTGAGCAGGAGCAGTGGTGGTGTGAGGCTGGGATGGAAACCAGTGCCTTTTGCAGCTCTCAGCAATGTGGTCAGCACTGCAGCTCTTTGGAGAGGCTCAGCAGAGAGACCAAGGCTTGAAGCTCTGTGGCAGTCAGTGCTGAACTCTCCACGGAGCCCTCTCAGGTGTCAGGCCCTGACCTGACCAGGTCACAGCAAGGAAGGGAGGACAGAGATAGGTCCATGATTTGTGGCCAAGCTCTGGCTTTGTTGCCAGGACCCAAAAGCCCCCTGGTTGTGCTCACAGGACTGCACCATTCCTATGCTGGGGCTGAACCCCTGCTCTCTGCTCGGTTCAACGCCGAGTTCATCACTCTCCAGCCACCAGTCCTCAGTGCTCTTTGGCCAAAAAAATTAGTGAGACAGCTTGTGTCCCTGCAACACCCCACAGAGGCACAGCCCATGGCCAGACGTGGTTGACTGTGTGGGGGGTGACCCTGAGTCCCTGCAGTTCTCTACTTGGTGCTGCAATAATAAACATACCCCAAACCATTGCTGACTACTCTGGTGGGTGCATAAATCAGACCATGGCTCAGGCTAAGGTGAGCCATAGCTCATGGGTGATAGTTCTCAAGGTGGTTGGAAGCTCTCTGCCTTCATTTCCTCAGCCTTCTAGGGGTCATTACAGAAGATTTGTGAAGGGCAACAAATGCTTGTAAGATACATAATTGAATGAATAAATAACAACCAGTGAAACGTGAGGATAAGTATTTAAACTGACTAAAAGCTATCTAAGCTGAAGAGAATTAAAAACACATGAAACCCAGCTACAAGCCTAATGAAAAATTGCATTGCAACTGTTCCTAAATCCTCTTTAAAATATATTTTTAAAAGCACTTTAAAAAATAAAAATATTAAGACGAAGGAAGTCAAATAGGGCCTTGTAAGGATTAATTTAAACTCTACATGGAAAATAACTCTGGGCTGCTACTTCCCTACATTATGGATTGTAAGAAATTCTCAATCACTTTTTTGCCCATTTAAGCAGGTTCTCTCTCCCTGTGCCTCCTGGACACTGCGTGCTCTTCTAGCATTAAGGACAGCCAAATGCAATTTAGCCAAATTCACACCTTTCACTCCATAATCTGCCATCTCTGCGTCAGCCTTCTGTGTGGGGATGGAGAGCCACAAAAGGTGAAATGCACCATTTGGTAGCAGACTCTCCCTTTTCTGGGCTTCTTTCATATTTCTGTTCTCACAGTGGTAGCTCCCAGCCCTGAGACTCCATTTATACAGTGAGCACACAACACCTCCTGGTCAGGGCATGGCTGGAGGTCCTTGCAGACACAAAAGCCTCAGTTTAGCAGAAATCCAATTTTAAATGCAAAAGTGGGTTCTTAAAAGAAAAAAAAAAAAAAAAAAAAAAAATAAATAGCAGCAAGCCATCAAGGTAGCAGACTGTGTGATGGATATTAGCCATGCACTTAAGTGTCCTGCTGAATCAGGGCCATGGCCTATCGATTACAACGCTGCATTAATGACGTAATTTTCTCAGAAATGATGATGGGAGTCTGGATCTTGGCCAAGGTTATCCAACATGTACAGCAACAACAGTGCCAACAACAGCCCGTGGATCTGCCCCCACGGCCACTGGCCTGACAGCACACCTTTACACACCCTGTGGATCCCAAGGCAGCGCCTTGTCTTACCTGGGGCAGATCTGACCAAGCGAAATTTATGCTGATTGCAGGTGGACTGTGCAGAGGTTTATGGCTGGGCCTGCTGTGGTTTAACCCAGCAGGCAGCTAAGCACCACACAGCTGTTCACTCCCCCCACAGTGGGATGGGGGAGAGAATTAGGGAAAAAAGTCATTCCCCCTTGTTCTGGCACTACATGCTCTTGTTAAAATTGCCTCTCCATCTTTCTTATTATCAACATTAGTCTCCTCCTAATTCCAAATCACAACACCGTATAAGACACTAGGAAGAAAATGAGCTCCACGCCAGCTGAAACCTGGACACGAGTCACTAAATGTGACCTAATTAATAAAAAAATAATTAGCTAGCATTAATTAAGTTAAATGCATTAGCAATCACTCTAAGAGCTGTACAGAAAGGTTGCAAAGGAAAGTCTATTCAAGATCCAAACCACAGCTCCAGCACCATCCTCACTGTCTATATTTAATACCACCAATGCCTTAACATTCCAGGCCAGTTCCCCACATGGAGTGAATCTCCAGACTATAGTTTGGTGCCTGCCAAGCACCAGGCAGGGCTTTGCCCTCAGTGTTGTTTGCAGAGCTGTGGACAGAAGGAGCAGCCACCATGCAGAAGATGCTGGGGGTTTTTTCTGCAGTTCTCCGCTGCAAAGGGCTGATCCAAACTACAGGCACTGCCAGCTCGCTGTGTGCTCCCTATCCTTTCATCCCTTTGGCCAACCCCAGGAATGTACAGAGCCAGGACACACAAATTTCATCTCATTCACCCTGAGCACCATCAGACACTGCTGACAGGCTTTGTGGCCTCTTCATGTTCCCGCAGCAGTGCTGCAAGGTGCAAGGCTGAGCATGCAGCACCTCATGCTGACCCGGCCCTGGGAAGCTGCACTCTGTGTGTTGGTGTACCTGTCCTGAAGCACCTGAGTCACACACTGCTGCATCTACTCAAAGTACAGAAGATTTCCCCTCTACTCCCTCTTGAATCTTCACCCCAAATTTTAAAGCCGCACAGTTTTCTGTCACCCGAGCCTATTACCGGGGCGGGGTTTCATTTGCAGCACGCAGGTCACAGCAATCTCGCCCTCTTTCCCCAGGAGCAGCACGGATTTCCCCGGGAATTAACGCCGGAGATCCGGGCACACAGCAGGTGCCGGCTGTGCCAACCAGGCTCCCATTCCCATCTGCTGCCCTGGATTAAAGCTGCTCCACGCCCAGCTGCATTCGCGGGGCAGCCCTCGAGTTAATGATGCAGGAGAGCGACCGGGTGTGACTTCGAAGGAAGGGGAGAATGTGCTTCCAGCTTTTCCATAACAGTTAATCATTAACACCTCTCATGGTCACAGAAGGTGCTGGCCTCCTTACAGCTCCCCTTATCAACCGTAATTATTTCCTGATCGGCTCTCGCCTGACTACCTGGCAGACTTATGCACAACACCCCTGAATCACCTGACTGCATTTATTGCCCTATATTCCCAGCCAAATGGGTCTCTGCTGTGTCAGCTGCAGTATTTACAGCATTACAGTTATTTCTTCCTTCCCATGCCCAAACATAAAAGTTGTTCTGCCCCCCACCTCGCCCTTTACACCATCCCTCCTTCTGTGACAAAGCAAAACAGAGCAGTCATCTAAATACCTCAGCACTCCTTTCTCCTCTTCTTCCCCAAAAGCAACAGCTCCCCTTTTATACAGCCCAAGGGGGTACTGATGCTATCTCTTTAAGTCCACTTTAAGTTTTCAACCATTTTAATTCTATTGATATTGCCTAAATTCATACATTTCTATTTGCATTTCTGTCTGGTTTTTTTAAATATTTTCTGACAAAGTAGCTCACCTCCATGGAGAAGAGAGATGTAAATCCAAGGGATAGATGTAAATGTGTCACCCACATGGTGTGTTATTTGCCTCTGAAGGAGAGTTTAGGGTCACCAGTTTAACTCTCTTATTGAATAAAAATGGATAGAGTACCCTGACCAGCAAGGTTGGTCTCAAAAAATGAAGCCCTATATGAGTGGAATAGTGGAAACTGCCAAGAGTGGGAGATGGCTTCTATTTAGGTAAATAAAAGAAATTTAGATAAAAGCAAAAACTGGAAATGCAGCGCTTACTGCAGCTGTGATGAACAAACCTATTCTCAGTGAAGAAGCAGCAGTGTAGTCTGTAGGTAGCACATGCTCATGTAATGTTCATGCTCAGAGTTTTGTATCAAAACACATACAAAAGGGAACAAAGGTCTCTAGACACAGAGGGGAAGGGTAGACCAATGGGAACATGGTAATTCATGATCAAATTCATTTTTTCAGTGAGACGACAGCATCTAAAAAAAGGAATAAAAATGCAACAAAGGGGGATTTCATCTTCACTACCAAAGTTTAGGAAAAAAAAAACATTTTTAGGGAAATTGAAAACCACAGAAGGAACAGGGGATGTACACAGAATAATCCCAGGGCCAGATTACATTGCTGTTACCAACAGCAGTGACTGACACTTGGCTGACTCCACATCCAGGAGGTTACAAGGCCACTCTGAAACTCTTGCAATGTAACAGCTCAAACCAATGCTTCCTCTTTCTTCCTAGCACATCTTCCACATAATCCAGCCAGAAACTCAGGGATTTCTCAAATATGACCAAGAATTTGGAAATGCTTTGGTCTGCTTATCTTGATTGCTGAAGTCAGGCCTCCAAGCAAGGCTGACCAAGCAGATGTGCCCCATGCTCCAAGAGCATAAATAATATACTGGCAAAGTATAAAGTCAGAAATTGTTCAGAGCTTACCTGCATGTGCAGTTCTCCACTCTGTGAGTACACAGTGCTTCCTTCTGCTCTCAGTCATCTATTAGTTTGCTCAGGGTTGCTGCTGGTAGTGGTTTAAAAAATTCCAGCTCAGGGTTCAGGAATGGTCACAGACACTTGTAGGATCTCAAAGGACCACTGAAAGGCTGAAGCAAAGGAAGGTAAAGCCTTCCTTTTTTAAAGGCACCATGAGAAAATGATCCAGTGGTTCACCTCAGTCATGACTTGTCTCACACCCTCTCTTAGCAAGGACAGACAAGGCATGAAGAATGGACTGATCGATGATTTTGCAGCTCCTTTCTCCATGTGGAAGGATCAGACAAGAAATGGTGGCATAGAGAGGAGACCAAGGTCTGTAGAGATAAAAAGGGCAGAAAGTTGATTAAAGCAAAAGTGTCCAGTATTTCTCCAAACCACCTCCCCCTGCCCCCTTCCCCCCAAAGGAAAAGAAACCTAAACCACCAGACCAAAACCCAAATCTAAAGCCACTGCAACCAGAGGATGCACCAATATCAGCATGCTGATACCAACAGATGTGACCATGGGCCTAAGGTTATGGCAGTGGATGGACCATACTACAAAATTTTCTTTTATACTCCTCCTACACGTGTTACTTGTTCCAGCCAGGGAGAAGATAAGGGTTAAGGTGAGCCTCTGGACAGAGCCTGTACAGATGTTCCAGTGATCATTGTCTCAGTTCTGGGTCACAAGCTGAGAGCTGCTCTTGGAAAACAAGCTACATTTCACCCCAAGCAACACTTAGACATACATCTCCTGGAAAATGCTCATTTGATTTCTTGCAACTTTTTATTTCAGGCCTTCTTCCTGCTACTTTCTTTTGGCGTTAAAAATACACCCGCTTTTAACTTACTGTGAAATACACTGCAATAAGCAGCCTTGCAAGTGGATGTCAGCTGTCTGTCCACAAATAATCCCAAAGTCCCCCTTTACTGCTGCCTGTCCATGTGCCCTGACCCTTAACTAAAGAGGTGTCTTCTAGAGCGAGCCCAGAGCTCATTCCCCACGGTGCATTCTCTGCCAAGACAGCCAACACCAGTAGCTATTATGGAAGTCACTCACTGTGACATCATGTCCCATCCATGGGGCACACAAGTCAAACCACTCCTGCAAGACACTCTGGAGTGAGGGAGTCACCAGGGAGCAGCACAGGGCTCGCTTCCCCCCACAGAGCATCTCTGGCTCTTCCATGTACAGACACCAGAGTCTGACCTGATCACTGAACTATCTAATGCAACAAGCCCTCTGCAATCAGCAGCCCTGGAAATTAATAACACCATTCTTCCCATTTTCAATTCAGTTTGAGAGACTTTAATCAAATCTGACGAGGGACAATGCAGCCAGTGATGAATTTATGCATGAAGCACGTTACCTGCACTGCGGTTATGCCTTGTGCCAATGCTCCTACAAGTCTGCTACCAGAGAAGCTTAAACAACTTCTGGGGGTATCTTGGCACGACCAGACCATGCAGGGCAAGTTATGGCTGTGCATTCTGAGTTGCTTTGTTTTTTTACTATAGTTCACCTCCCTGCTTAATTGTAATATATGGTGTTGGATCTTCCCTGTGAAAGGTCTAAAAAGGATGCTACTTCCTTGGTTTTTAGTGGATTTCTGTGCAAAGCTCCATCTCAAGACAGAGTTAGGACCCTGACCTTTAGCAAATACTTGTATCTTCTTGTTCAGGGCTTGCTGAGCTGTTCGGGACACATTCCCAATGCTGCAGTTCCTGGTTCACTGCAGGCGTAGGTGGGAGCCTGCTGGCTTTTCCCAGCCTGGAGCCTGTGCCTGCCAGCCCCAGGGCACGCAGGGCCCTTCACCCCCATCGAGCTTCATCTTGCCCATCCACTGCTCAGCCTTGTTTAACCACAGTGAGAGAGGCAGGGGGTTGTTTCTTGCCTTCTGAGAAACATTTCATGGAACTGGAAAAGGTTTATTACTCTTCTTCTGAAGGAGGTTTTGGTTCTCAGGTAAGTTCTTTCCTAAAATCTAACTCTCATATACATCCCCCACAAGAAATACCACAGTAAGGATGTAGGAAAAATTGAGTTTTGGTTAGCAAAACCTGTACTCCCACACACTCCTACCACCAAAATTCCTTAAAGGTCCTGATGGAAATAGCTGGGTTTGGAACANGAGCTGCACCCTGTGCTGAGCTGCCAGGGCCGCTCTCTCTGGCCGGAGGGGATCCCCAGTACCGGCAGGGACAGATGCCAGCAGTCACATCCATTCCCTGTGGCACAGGCCGGCTGTCAGCCGCGGTGACAGCCCCGCCGTGACGGCTCCCGCAGCCGCAGCCCCGAGTGCAGCCAGCGCCGCTGAGTGCCACAGAGGGCTGGGCCTGCCTTTGCACCTCTGCAGTCACAGCCGTCACTTTCAGATGGTTAAAGAGCTTCCACTACATCTTCTAGGCCTGTTTTTTTCCATTTTCCCGTTTTTGGGTTTTTGTTTTCATATAAAAACCGACCCATCTTTATTACTAGCTATATATGTGCTCATATGCAAAGCCCTGGGACTGGACTGCAGTTCCCAGAGGAAAGCACTGGAAGGCAAAAATGGGGAAACAAACTGTATTAATATGATTTCTGTTTTGCACAGGGGCTCCACCCTCTCTTTCAAGACCATGCATTCAGTTAATGAGAAACAGGGTATTCCCACCCCTGGTGCACAATCCCCTTTTTATTTCATACACAGTGAGGAATTAAGACATGAGACTTTCTCAACCACTTCCCACAAGAGCTGTCTCTGGCTTTGACTTTGATAATCCAGCTTGACTGATCTTTCCCTGGCAGTGGCACTGGCGTCAGTACCCAAAGTGATGGATGAGCTTTACACTAAAACAGCCTTCAGGACAGCTGGTTGAAGAGAAGTTCCTAGAACCAGCAATTTATGCTGTCTCATGTTCCTAAGCCACAGGATGTTTATGGAGACCTTTTTTCTTTACTGGTGGCTTTGAAACAGGAGCAAAATAAAAAGAGTGAGACTCTCAAGTAGCTGTGCTGCACCCATTGCTAGAGAAGAGTGAATTATATGACTGGGAAGCAGCAGCAGCTGCCCAAATTTTACATCATCCCAAATTCCTGATGACATTGGCTCATACACTGCTTCCTAGTTTCCCTCCTTTATCTGAATTTTAACTTCAGTCTCCTGGGCCAGATGTGACAGGAGTGAATGCTGTTGTCTTCAGGCAGAAAATTAAGGAAGGAGACATGAGAAAGACAAATAGCTCAGCTGCCACAAAAGACAGAGTGGCATCAGTGCAGTCTCTGTGCATTGTGGAAAGATGAACAGGAGTAATTTTAGGCAGTTAGAGACATCAAAGTTGTCAGGTCACAGTTTCAGATAAACTCATATTCGGCTAAATCTCTCCCAAGTTATCTCTGCCATCAGAGGATCTCTGATCACTTGGGTAATGTAACAATGGCTGAAACTTTAAATGCAGTCAGATTGATAGGCTCCATTAAGATGCTCATCACAAGCTACTAAAAACCTACTGATTTATGGCTAGCAGCAGGAAGGTTTCCTTACAGGCAGATATATTTTCCTTCTTCAGTTTTCAGAGCTGCTTTTGTAGAGGTTTCACTGTTTAAGCACTTAGAGCTTAATGAATACTCAGACAATTGTCTGATTTGAGCTCCCTGGATGCCAGCATGACTGAGGTTGAAGATAACTTAGAAAAGAGCCCAATAGCAAATGATGAGCACCAAGGCTCCTACTGATAAGCACAATTGCTTGGTGCCCTTCAGAGCTTAAATTCGTGACCAAGTTACCACAAAATGAATGCAAATGCACTTCAGCTGACCTCAGCAACTTGCTGTGTATACAATCTTAACCCTTAGCAAAGACAGAGTGATCCAAGTGACACAGACATGCACAGACATAGCAGCAAACGTAGGGCAGAGCCAAGTTGAACAGAGCCCCAAACACCCTTCAAAGTCAGAAAGAAGAAAAAAAAAAATGTTCATTTGCTTCTTCCACACTGAGACAGTGGCCAGGACAGGAACTGAGAGGGTAGTCCAAGACATTTCTGTCTGACATACATGTAACATGTATTTAACATCTTGGAGGTATAAGCCTGTGTTGGTTCCCCTGGAAGTTAACAACCAGGAGATTCTGAGCACAAGCAGATAACAAAACTGAGCTGTCTCAACACCTGAGAAATGTTAGGACTGATACACAGCTGTGTTTCATCAAGGAATGTGACATCCAACCTACTTTCTCATTATAAAAGCAGCAGGACTACGTTTTTAGGAAGATGACAGTTTCAACATTCTTTGTACTTGAGGACTTTCCCAACTATCACACAACCATAGAGTAAACAGATGTACCAGAGGTGAATTCGGGTAAAGAGTGACTCAGGATTTCTGAGGCATCATCAAGTGCAAACAAGACCTTTGAGATCAATTATTGTCTGCTTAAAGTAAAACAGAACTGACAGATGCACTCTGTGTCACAGGGCACTCACCTTTTTGTCTTTAGAGGTGATTTTTCCTGGAGATCAGACCTATGAAAGTGGCAACTTCACAGAAGTGATCTGCAGCCATTTCCTCACAATACATAAGGAAGGTAACTCCTATACATGGTCACTCCATGTGCCCCATTACCTCTGAGAATTGTCCTATTTCAACCAGGAGAAAAGCACCAACATACTGAGTTCCTGTGAATTTTGAGAAAACTGGGAGGCAAACAGAACAAGAAGTCTCTGCTGGTGCCCTGCTAAGGGAAGAACTGATGAACTGAGCTTTCCCTTGACACTAAAGAACACCCAGGAAAGTGTGTCAGAAAGCAGATCTGACTCCTGATGCTGCTTGTGTTACCACTGGCTTCTCCTTCTATTACTCTGTGATGCTCCCTGATGTTCTTCAAGCAGCTGAGATCCTGTCTTGTAGGACACTCCCTGCTCCTGACCACTTGTGCCAGCCTTGCTGGACTTGGCCTTTAAAGATACCCTCCTTTACCCAGAGCTTGGGGGCAGCTCTAAATCCATCGTTCAGAGTCTGTGGTTTTCCTCTCAGAATAAGCAGCAGTTCCTGAAAACCTCTACTGGCTTTCAAAGGGGACTTTTCTCCTCATTGCTCACAGTGCCTGAAACCCTCTCAAGTCAATTTGTTTCTGTAAATGTCTGGGGACTCCTCCAACATCCTAGAGTGCTCTGGGCACTCATCTGCAGGATCTCTTTGGAGCAGGTCTGGAGGATACCCAGCTAACCAGCCACTTCCCTGCACACTGGGGGATTTGATTTGAGGCCTGACTGGACAGAAAGTGGAATCCTGATTTCAGCAGGCCTACAGAACAACTCATCTCTACACTATGTGTGAGAGAAATGCTTAAACCTTTATTCACAGTGAGTGGCAGCTGACACTCCTCGTATCACAAAGAAGAAAGGAGGGGATGGAAAAATGCCTGCCTCCCAGCTCTTACTGAAGCTTTAGAATGAGAACTTTCCTCAGGGGGGCTGGTTGTTCTCCAACTTTCTACATTGTTCCTTTGAAGCATCCTGCTCTTAGATCCCTTTGAAAACAAGGTAGTTTTAGTGGGTAAGTTATAGTCTTCCCCAGGCAACTAAGAAAACTGCAGACAATCCAAGCAAGAATCCTTCCCATATCTATTATGAAATGACCCTGGGAGACTGAAAACACTGAAGCAGCCTAACAGTAGGATAGTGTACCAGCACAGTATCAAAGCCTCTAAAACAGAAGTTCCCCAGATTTTTCAGCACTCCCTTGTTGTTCAAAGACTCCTACTCCATCAAAGCTCAAACTGTTGCAGGACCAACAGATCACGTGAGAGGCATCAGAGGATTATTAATTTGAAAAAAATGGGTGGAAAGTGTGTCAAGCACGCCCAATCTTTGAACTGGGTACTTTAGAAGATCATTGCAAAATAAAACACAACTGCACATTCATTTCTCTTTAGGAAGAACATATTGCACAAAGCCACAAAAGCTACATGACCTTCATGTGAAGGAGAACAGAAAGACCAATCTTCACTCATTGCAAATTGACTTGGAAAGGCAACAAAGCAATGCCAGTTTCCACCAGCTGACGATACGACCAAATGTCTGCGGTGCTCAGAAGATGGAACTGTAAGGCCCATTCATTGCAAACCCTTCTGGCCATCTGTTAATCAGGGAGAAATTTTTTTCCAGAGATCATTATAGTGCAAATAGAAGTCCATGATTTGGGCCTGTTATGAAGATTGTGCCATCCTCTGAAGCATGCAGTGGAGGGTGGCATCTATTAACTGCATCTGGCTGCAGAAAATACTACAATCTGTGCTTCTATCTGGTAGCTTGTGTTTATCTGCATCATCACCTTTACTGTGTTGTCTCCAAAGCCCTGTGCAGAAGACAGGCTAAGAGAAGAACAAATGTTCTTTCCATGGACTCTGTCTCATCCAGCAGCATTGACAAGAGGGATCCGTGACTTGCCCCCATTCTGGCATCTCATGGGAGGGATAGAACTAAATGCCTCTGAACTGAAGGTTGCTGTTAATGCACCCTTAAAGGATAATGGGACTGGCCATCTGCATAGAGCCCACAGCACAGGCAGGGCTTTGTTTAGGATCATTTCCTTCCAAAAGTGAAAGAGGATGCTCTGCATTTTCTACAGTGACACAGAGACCTGAAAGGGGAACTTTATCTTTGTAGAAAAACCCCACTGTTGTTTGTAGCAGATACCAAAAGAACAAATGGTGAGCATTCCTACCATCCCGTACATTGACACCTCTAAAAGAGCCCAAAACTTGTTGGCATCACCACTGAAATCATATCCAGCACTTTCTACTCTAAGACACTTACAGGACTTTATATTGGTGACAGTAATGCTGGTCTAACATTCATGAACACAGAAATGGAGATATAAAAAAAAAATGTATCCATGACTAGTATTCAACTACCGAGCAGGCAACAAACACCAAAAAACAAACAAAAAAAAACTTCAAAAAAAACCCACCCCAAAACATGCCCCCACCACAAAAAAAAAACAACCCACCAAAAACCAAACACCCACAAAAAAGTCCATCTACATGAATGCCTCCTGGATCTCTCATTTGCACTGGACAAACTCCTGGGAAGACAATAGCACTGGCCTATTCCCATAAAATTGCACATGAGAGAATTCAGATAGCCTCCAGTTTGTACAAAGAAATCACAAGCAAAGATATTTCATAACCAGAATTCCCCACACGCAAACATTCAACAGGGAATAGTCATAACAGCAGTAGGAAACAGATTTGAAAAGTTGTTTTTTTCTATTAATAAAAGTAGCCAGTACATTTCCTTACACTTACAGCAGCACTGGGCCCAGTGGCACAGAGGCCCTCCTGTCCCCAGTTTTTAAGGGGAACTGAGTGCTGACTGAGGGAGATAGTCTAATATTGGACTGAAAAGTCAACTTTGTTGGCTCTAGCTTTGAATCTGCCCATGTCCATCAGCTCCACAAGAGTCATTCCCAATTTAGTCCTTTTCCTTTGGTTTACAAGTTAATTAGCAGCAGACTGAAAAAAGAAAGGGGCTGTTACATGTGGATACAGAGATGCCGAACTTCCCAAGCTCCAGGAGAGAGAGGACAGCAAATTTGTAGTTAACCTTGACTCCAACCCCTGCACAAGAGCACTGGGTATAGAACAACATTGACACAACCTGTGCTGCCCAAAGGAACCCAACAGCCACATGCCAGCTGCTGTGCACACTCCTCAGGGGTCAGAGCATGCCAGGGAGGCTCTTTAGGTGTTTTCACAACAGGAAGAGCAGGGAAGCAGACATTAAACCCCCCAGCTGCACCTCCAGAGGTACAAGCTACAGTACACAGTGCATCCATGGTCTAGAAGGCTGTTGTAAGGCAGAAACAGTAAATTACGGGTGGCAGGGTAAGAAAGCTCTGAAGCTCTGCAAAACATGATGGTGGAGAACAGACCCCTGAAGAACTGTGAAGTGCAGATCTGGCTACAAGTAACACTAGCTAGCACATACCTAGATTATACATCAAAAACCCTCATATGCTCAAGGAGGAATGTCAAAACCAGGCACAGAGTTCACAGCAGCTGAACCCTTCCACCTTGGAATCTGTGGGCTCCTCCCCAGGGAGCTGAACTCAGATACCTCTCCAGTGGAAGACAGAAGAAGGCTTGGCTGGGTGGATCCCACATGGGCAGCCTAACCCCAGGCCAGGGGACAGCAAGACCTGCAGCCAGCAGCACTCCACAAAAGAAGCCTTTTACAGTGGCCTCCCAGCTTCCCTGGCCTTCAGCAAGGCTGTGAGCCCAGGAGACACCAGCCTGGGTCACATTCACCTCTGGCCCTTGCTCACCAGGACTGACTTTGGGTTTGAAGTCATCATACCTTGAAAGTAACTTCTTCATCAAGGCAACCCATCTGACTTGCAAAAGATGACACAAAAAGAAGATGGATCAGAAAAAGGTGACAGGCATAAAATAAGGGGGAAAAATTATGAACAAAGAGAAGAAAGGGAAATAAGGAACAGAGCAATCTTCTACTCCTCATTCATGTCATGTTCTGGCACACTTCATAGTTTTCCTCTCTGCAGCCCCCACACTGATGCAGACAGCACAGAAATCAGGTGCCTGGGCACAAGAACAGGAGTGAAGTCTGACACTGAGTGCCCTGCAGCCATCCCCCTCCTGCCTGCCCTTCTGCTCTACACAACCTGACCAGGGGGTAGGGCCTCTGACACTCGCTGTAATTAAGCCCTGCTCACTTTTTCTCCCTAGGAACTGTCATAATTAAGTCAATGAATTATGGATGTGTTACTTAACTGAGACTATGAACCAGCTTGTAAAGAATTCACTGGAAGTCTCGGTCTTGCATTACAAAAAGGAATGTGACATTCAAGAGCAGTATCATTAGCAGCATGGCAGGGTCATGCCTGCACTCCTGGGTTCTCCAAGCCTACAGATTTCTTTGAGCATCAGAAGAAATGACAGGATCAGACCCAGGGCATTAGTGTCTTCCTTCCTCATTAGGTCATTGAAAACTCTCTGTGTTCCCACAAGTCTCACTATTTACAACATTGCTCCAAGCAAATGCTTTGAATGGGTGGGAGCTCCACACACATGTTAAAAAAACAAGGAAACCAAGACCTTCATGGCTAGGGAGAGGTTCCTGTGCAGACCATGATCAGTGCTAGGACAGCAGTGACTGGCACAGAAACAGGCCATGTCCCAGCTGTATTTTCTCAGAGCATCTGCATGGAGGGATTAATATGGAGAGATAACAAATCACACCTGCCAGGTAATACTTAAAAATGCTATTTCCCATACAGTCATTGCTGTAAAGTGCCAGGAAAATGGGGTCTTCAAATGAGACAGTTCCCAGACAGAATCTGTCCAAGGCAGTACAACACATTTACTTTTAGATTTTTTTTCAAATCAATAACATTCCGTAACCAAATAGAGTCAGAGATTAATCATCACACAGATCCTGTTAAGATAAGATGATTATTAAAGGATAAACCACAAAGCTACCTTCATTTGAACATGGCTCTTCTTCCCAACTACTTTCAGATTAATATAGAGCCACAACATTTTTCATATCAGAGAGCACTATATCCTTCTCTCTCTCCAAATATCACTGATCTATCTAGAACAGAGAATGCAGCAGAGCTGATTTTCATGTTTGAAGACCCAGCTTACATACTCAGTTCTTTCCCTGTTTCTGAAGTCTGCTCTGCCAGTAAAATTCTTGTTGGGCTAGACTTCGTGTCCTTTGGAGCCCCAGAGCAGACAACAGCATGCCCAATGTGAGCAAAGGTAGTGTGGTGTATCCCATACTCTTCCTCCCATTTTTTCCACAAGCTCCAGAAGGCATTCTGTTGCTAACAAACAGATTGTGACTCACTGAGACATTCAGAATAACATTCCTGTAATTTCCATCTTTACTTCACTCATTCAAATCCATCCTGTTGTGGCTTGCCCATCTTCTGTTTGGCAAATCCTCACTGGCTGTCCTCATATGGCAATAGAGTATGTTTGAACATCAGCTCAAAATATGTTCTAGCCAGGACAGTGTTAGAACAGACCAGTTTCTTTAGGTGGTGAGAAGCAAAATTAAGCAAGAACCTGAAATATCAGTGTCGCCTCAATATTAGTAACAGTCTCAAAGAAATGAAAAGCAAGAGCTCAAACCCAAAGAGGAGCCCCAAGTCGCTACAACATCAGTGCACTATAAAAAGCACCCTACAGAGATGCTGTAAAGTCCCCAGAGTCTGGGATGCTGTCCCTGCTCTGCCCAGCTGGGAATGGGAAGAATCCACCTAACGGGTTTCCAGAGCTGGGCAGTGGCTCCAGGACCAAATATGCAACGAGTGAAACTCAACATCCCAGTTTTTATTCCACATATTGTGATATTTAGACTCCAAGAACATTGGCTGATCACTCAGGGGAATGGCACAGGGCCTGGATCATCTTTCCTAAAATGCAAACTGCTTCCAGCCAACAGAAGGGGAGGACAGGCATTGCTAGGGGTGGTTGGGAGCTCACACACTGCTAAGACACGGCAATACTTCAGTGTCTACTCTGCTATTCATACAGCTATTGATCACAGTATTTGAATATGGGGCTTTTTAAAAGAGGCCTGTTTGGTTTTAAGGACTACAGCATTAACAGAACATATTTAAGATGTTTTATGCAGTCTTTCCTCCCAGCTGATTACAGGGCTCTGCCCAGAGCTCTGCTCATGCTTTACTACCACATCTGACATGGGAGCTTTCCTATCTTCTCTCAGTAGCTTTCACTGGACAGTGCAGTCAGAGAAAAACAATGTATTTCACTTCCCTTCTAGTAACACCAATCCTAATTAGCACTTTAGAGCTGATGGGACTGACTTGGGCCAGGCAGCCATTGCTGATTCCTGGCTGTGGTTCCAAGCAGTCCTGCAGAAACTTCATTACCTCACTACCCAGCTTTGCTCTCCAAGTTAATGCCTCAGGAGAGCCTTGCTTAGAGAATCATAGTCCTGAAACTCCTTGCAGATGCTCCTCTCAATTAAATTGCTTTGAAGTATTACTGAGTCTACAGGCAGAAAAGAGAGCAGAAACCAAAATGGTACTAAAATACCTGGTCTCAAAGAAATAAGTACCCCAGAAGTTATTTGGGGAACAAAGATTTCTGTTCATGATGAAAATACTAAAGAAACTATTTTAACCAAATAACTGCATTTGAAAGGAGTCTTTGTGGAACTGAAACATGCTCTGCTTGATTTGATTTTCCTAGGACTCTGATGAGTTATATTCTTAGGTAAAGGCAGTTTGTGGATCTGCTTGGCTCTCTTTGTCTTGTAGGTTCCCAGAAGAACATTGCCTAAATGTCTGAGAGTCTTAGAATTTAGAATTGTAGAATCATAGAATATTCTGTGTTGTAAGGGACCCAAAAGAATCATTGAGTTCAGCTCCTGGCCCTGCATGGGACACACCAACAATGCCACCCTGTGCCTGGGAGCCTTGTCCAAACATTCCTTGAATTTTGTCAGGCTTGGTGCTGAGACCACTGCCCTGGAGAGCCCATTCCAGTGCCCAACCAGCCTCTGGGGGAAGAACATTTTTTCTAATATTCAACTTAAACCTCTCCTGACACAGCTTCATACCATTCCCTTGGGTAATTCCAGCATTTTCAAGAGCATTGCTTGTCTGCCTGGTTTCCTAGCCTAAATGGCATTCATGAGGCAGGTTCTCTAACATCCGTTTGCAATTTCTCGAGAGTAAACACACCAGAAGCTGCTAAATGTTCCCTCTCTCCCTATCACACACTCTCAGCTATACTTCACATTACAGAAAATGCTGTGTTTACATAACATATACTTTGGGTTACAGATTGCATTACCGTGCTCCTGGTACAGCCTGCCCAGGACCTTTCAGCATCCAGCTCTGTTCTCTTTCGCACATAACTTGGCTAAGTTTTAGCTCCTTGTGTTGCAATTTTCCATAACAGGCAACTACCTCAAGCTGGATTTTTAAGCTATTTCTAATCTTACCTCCAAGAAAATAGATGTTTTTTACAGCCTAATCCCCTCTCCCATGCCACCTAAACCATACAACCATTTCAGTGAGAAAGACTAGTGTCCATATGTTTGATTTTGGGAACAGGATTTGTGATTTGGGAGCACTCCGAGGTTTCTCCGAGGCACACAGCTGTAACAGGTTGCCATTTTCTTTGCTTTCCTTATTCCTCTTGTTGCATATTTTAAGTTTTTGCTTCTCTACGAGAGATAGAAGAGAGGAAATATAATCCATTCCAACGATTACTGGTCCAAGTCTGGGAATTTTGCAAAGGACTGAATCAGTTCTGAAGAACCTTAAAATGCTCCATATATTGGCATCACCTCCTTCTCCTGGAGCTGTACCTCTAATGGAGAGGGATCATAGAATGGTTTGGGTTGGAAGGGACCTTCAAAAATCATCCCCTCCAACCCACCTGCCGTAGGCAGGGTTATCTTTCACTAGATCAAGTTACTCAAAGCCAGATGAGCAAATAAATCTAATAAATCAATTGATAAACTGGACCTTTTATATAAACTGGACCTCAGCAGATGCACCTCAAGTCTCCATCCTGTTTTCAACTGTTTTCAACAGTGCCTTACTCAATGGAATTTTATTTAAAAAGGAGAAAAGAAAGACACCCTCCTGCACACTCTAGGAGTTGGTAATACTCATTTCAAGCTGCGACCTGAGATCTGAACTTCGATATCCAGAGGATATTCACCTTTTAAGCTACAGTTTCTGGTTCCCTGCTTACAACTCATTCTTTAATGCAAATACAATTTGACCGTATCTGGTGCATAAATCAATGATGTGGCTAAAGTCTCAGTCAACTCTTCTCAGAATAAATGTTGCCATTTAAAATGTGGCAGTCAAGCTTGTAAAGAGAAGGAAAGAAATGTCACTTGCAACCCAAGTGTTTCTGTTAACAAGCTGGTTTCCTGCTTCAGGTTTTTGTCTGATAAAGCCACTTATCTGACAGCATGAAAGGTCATAGTTGGAACAGTGGAAAGTCCACAGAAGGCTTTTTTGCCATCCTGTAACTTTTGTTTAAACTTTTGGTTGAATCATTATTTCAGTTCCTGGAGCAGAGTCATTTCATCTGCCTGGCACAGGAACACTCACAGAGCAGCTCTGCACTGCAGAGCAGGCACAGGGTGAGTGAGCAACCTCCATCTCACAGGAGAATTTCCCTGTGTGTGGAAATACAGTGAGCTGCTCCACTCATCTCACAATGTTTTTGTGAGGATGCAGAACTGTCTGGGTGACAGCATTACATTCCTCATCAAAGCTCACCCAGCAGATCCCAGGGCAGAACCTCAAGCCTTCTCCTTGGTCCTGCAGAAACAGCCTCACTGAGCAACCTCACACAAGGTGTGTTGCTACAAGAAGGGTTTAGGTACAACCAACAACTGTCAGAGGTATGGAGACCCAGTACCAGCCTTCTGTACTAAAATCACCTGCCTCTGGCACATCTGTGAACATCCTTTTATGGAGGCCAGGGAATTAATTTGTTAAATGATGTATCAGCTCTCTGGATTTGTTTCTACAACTGCCTCAGTATGGCATGCACATGCCATTTGTTGAAACATCATAAGACCTTGTGTAAACCACAAGCATTACTAAAATATTTTTTTCACACTCACATTCCCTCCCCCTTCTTTATATCTAGGCTTTTTCTAAAGATCCAGATTCTCCCACTGAAACCAAGAGCTACTCTGGAAATAGACCTTTCTGTGCCTCAAAAAGCACCTGGAGCACATGGCCAGAGCCAAGACACTCCAGCATCACAATCTCACACTGTCTCTCCCCTTACACATCNTCCCCTTACACATCAGTGAAATGGTCAGAGGGAAACATCAACTATTACAGTCTTCTTTACTGAAGAGATCAACATTTGGATGCAGTGGAGAAGAGAACAATCCATGTCAGTATTGGGGATGCCAAATGGAACCTGAGTTCAAATCTCCTAAAAGCTCAACTTCAGTGCCAGTCCAGGGAAAAGAGAGTGATGGCAGAAAATGCTGTTCAGGAGAGCTGTCCAGAAACAGAGATCCACACTAACAGGAATCTTACACATCTTCTCTAAAGAACTGGGGGAAGGAAGGTCCTTTAAAAGTCTGGGGGCTGCAGCCCTCATTTCACTGGATACAGGACTGCTTGCATCAAGCTTTATTTTTAC
>VZUA01058975.1:14728-32014 GCA_013401035.1 Horornis vulcanius
TCACAAAAAAAAAGCCCAATCAAGTACATACCTAGAAATAAGACCTATTGTTTTAAGACTTGTTCCTAATTTGAGGAAGAGTAAAATGAACAAATCCCAATGCTCACCCCTTATTAAAAGTAGCAAATCTAGAGTAGGTTGCTTATACAGGAAGAAAAAAGTGGTTGAAATAAAATTAATTTTGAATTTAAGTCTGCTCACATGGCCTGAGTCTGTCCCTCTCTTGCAGAGCAGCATTGCCTGGCTTTGAGCAGTTACAGTAAATTAAAGACAGGGTAGAAAAAAGGAAGGTAAATATTGGTATTTCTAAAGTGCAGGCAAAGGAAAGCAAACCCTTAGATTTGTTTTTCAAACACATGGATTTGCTTTGAAGCAAAGTTTTCAACAAAAAACAGTATTGAAGAATGAAGTTTCCTGTTCTGCCTCCCTATATGAGAAATACTAATAGTATTAAATATCATATTACATACTCCTTTAAATATAATATTAAATATAATATTTAATATTGCTTTAAGAGCAGTCCAGCAGCATCTGCACACATTTACATTGCAAGACAATTCAGAGAGACCTCAGCCTGGCAAGAATCCCATTAAGACATCCATGCCCAAAATTCCCTGGGTAATCATCTCTTGCAGGCAACACTGCTTGTTTTTGCAGCAGCATTTTATTGGAGTTATCAGATGATCCTGTTAAATTGGGAAAGGACTAAGGGGGGGAAAAAAAACCCACCACAGCAACAAAACTGGCAGAAGGGAACTGAATCACCCAAAATTCTCAACTCTGCTAAAGGTGACCAGCAGTGCTGGTTTCCCCTGGAGGATTCACTCGTTATGAGCCAAGAAATCAGAGGGGTTAGATGTTCTCAGATTAATATTTTCAGAGTCATTCCTGTCAAGCAAAACACCTTGAATGAAGCCTTCTGTGCTTCCTCTGGCAGGAGAGGGAAGTTTGCTGATTTTGAGGTGCTGGAGATGTGGCCACCTCTGCAATAACCCCAAAATCCTTGTGGAAATTACAAGAAAAACAAATTTCCATTGTGGAAATCGCTTGGCTCGCTGCTGTCCCTCTTGGAGAAGGCACTTTTCCCTGATTTTAGCCTTTCTGAAGCAATGCAACAATACAGCTTTGGGGCTCAGAGGGTAAAATAATTAAAAGCTTTTCCAGGACCAGCTGGATCAAGTGTATCTACTACAAGTATTTTGCTTTCTGCACTGTACAAAACCCCCAACTGCCAGAAGAAAACGTTTCCCAAATTAATACAGAAAAGTGTGTCACGATAGCACATCTTAACTCCCCCTCATCCCCATCATGGATAAATAAAGCTTCCAGAACTGATTAAGACACCCAAGCTCCTCCATCCGAGGCTGACGGCCACACAAGTGATGGGAAGTGACTACAGAACTGCATTTAGGGCTGGGATTTGTTCCACTGGCCCCTCCAGAAGTTTCCTTTAAATAAAGCATTTCACCCCTGGTTCAAACTCCCCCACAGGTCAAACACAGGTAAAGTTTCCCAGATGGAAAGCAGGGGCTGGATCTCACTGGTACCTGCAAGCCAGGGATCCTCAAATCCTAGGGAAATCACAGAACAGCCTGAGTTGGAGGGGATTCCTCACAGGGAATATCAAAGTCCAGCTCCTGGCCCAGCACAGACACCCCAACAATCNCCTTAGAAGAAGCTTTTCAGAGACAACAGCTCAGGCAGAATTTTAAAACCACAACCTTTTAAGTTAGACTGAAAAGTAAGGATTCATTTAAATCCCATTTATGCCAGAATGCCCAAGTATTCCAACACTGGCTGGCTCCAAGTCTGCCTAAAAGAAAGGAAGAGGGATCCTCTTGAATTACACCAGGTGGATTTCACTGAACACTGAGGCACCTCAGCTCAGACTTCAAGCACCATTCCAAGAATAGTTTTATAAAAATGCTGAATGGGTCCAGTCAGCTACAACTCAGTTAAAAATAAATCTCTTAAATGCCTTCCAATATACCTGTGTTCCTCGCCAATCTGCGGGTTTCCAATTATTGTTATTGTTTTTAAGCTATTTTTCTTTCACTCATCAGGTTAAAAAGCCACACAAGCACAAAGAGAAGCTGGCTAATTACAGCTCCAAACCTGCCAGCAAATGTACACTTAAGAGAGAGCTGGTGGAAAAAAAATCTGTCAGTTTGGCATCTCCAGCATTATATGTAACAAAAAAAGGTAATTCACCTTTTCAGGCCAAATCAAGGGAAGATGGCTTTTACAGCCAAGATGTTATTTGGAGCAGTTTTACTGTGTCAGGCTGCTCACACAGAGCGAGCTGAGACACTTAATACGTGAAAATTAAAGCGAGCGATTAAACACAGCAACACTGGGTTACAACTTATAAAACAGGAATAGTGAAATATCAGAAGCTGACGGTTGTTTCTGACCTAGTTTTCACTGGAGAACAGTCAAAGAGCCGAAAAGACTGAGGCGAGGCTGAAGGTGCTGAAATTCCAGTAGTGCTGGGGAACAGGATTACAGGAAAAGCCTTCAGATATTCAAAGGACTGAGGGAGCGTCAGGGAGAACAGGGAGGTTCAAGAGCTTGGGTTCAGTGGCAAGTGACATCCTGGGGAGCAGCAGGGACAGGAGGGGATCCAGGTGGGGATGAAGTCAGAGGTGCTGCAGGATCTCCTCAATGAGGCAGCAGGAGGCCAAGGTGAGGATGAGAGAAAACATCAAACACAGGAAGGAATCATTTTAAAAACATCGTGCCTGGATTTCAGGAGGTATTTTCATTGCTTTTCTTCTGAGAACACAAATGTGCTGTCAAACACCTGGGCTCATTTGAATAACAAGAGCAAAAATTAAACTCCTTTATGCAAGAGAACTGCAAGTACCCAGAGGTCTGGGGAGGGGGGTTGGTGCAAGGCAAGCCAGGTGATCCCATCCCAGTAAGCTGTTCACATGTCTCCCTCTATTCTGCAGCTCCAAATTTATTTCCACCAGGCAGCTCCACGCTGGTTTTAAGCCTCATTAAGGAGCAGTATGTTGCTGGGCTGACATGTCAGATTTTTAAATGACCTTTGTACCTACAACAGCGTTACCAAGCTGCTAAGAACAGGAGGGAAAAAAAAAAAACAAAAAACAAACCAAACAAGTGGTTTTCCATGATTAGGAGAGGTACGTCGTGCCTGTTTGCATTTATTTGAGTTCCAAAAAAACTCCCACCTGTCACTAAAGAGAGCCATATAAAAAAAAAAGAGCAATTCTGTCTGAAGGGCAGCTGTGACGGCATCAGCACTGCTGGCCATTCTTAACGTGGGACTTATCACACAAGGTAAACAGGAGTGACTATCAGTTAATGAACAACACAACCCCGAGGCTGAATTTTAAAGAGCATTTTCTCCACTGCAATCTTTTAATGAAAATACAGCAGTTCAAACCCACCGAATTTGCTTACGAAAGTCTAATTTATTTTAGGACATATTAAGACACCAGGGCTGATTCACTTGCCTATGTGCTCATAAATGAGCTGCTGAAACATCAGAACGATCCTTATCTTCCACAGGGCTTTACTCCTTTTCTTGCAAGAGAAAAATATAGAAAGACAATTGAGAGATCAGATTGACAAACCCGTTCAACCATCCCGGAACAAATCTCACCTCACGCTGCTGAGCCCAGGAAAACAAGCCTGGACCAGTTCTTTTTTCCCTTGTGCCCAGCTATATCCTATTGACACTCAGAGGGAAGAGTAATTACTAGTCTGAGAAAGTTCTGCTGAAGATGATCTTCAGATGTTCCTCACAGACAGCACGGCTGGAAGAGGCTGCAATAAACCAAAGTCAGAGCCTGGGTGCTGAAGGAATCCCAGAGAAATCCAAGCAGCAACACCCCACGAGCCAGACCAACCTCAAAAGCTAAAGCAAGATGCTCAGACACAGATTCTTTTGGCCTCCAGGCAAACACAGGCGCTCCAATGCCAACCAGGACAGTGGGAACACCTGACAGACACTCGGAATTCAGCAGGGATGTCACCCAAATTTTCTACCATCTCCATAGGGGAGAAAGCAATAAAGCACTCAAATATTCCAGTTTTTTCCCCCCTCTCACTGAGGGAAGCTGCCCAAGAAAAAGCAAGAGAACCTCTCTAGATTTCCTACCATGATAGAACCTTGTATTACATACCCTCTGCTAACAGCCTCTTCCAGCTTCCAGGGATGCTTTCTCCAGGAGAAAAGTGAAGGCAGTTGCCTGAAGAAGTTAAATTAGGTGCTGCCTTTACTTCAGCAAGAAGCACAGAACCTGCACTGTTTCAGCTACCTCTGTATTTGCACTTCCAGGCTGGTCAGTAACAAACCTGCTCCAAAAATAAAGCGACAAACAGTAAAAGAAAGAACACACTCTTCTCAACTGGCAAAAATCTACCTAAAAAATAAGTCAGATGTTTCTTTGCACTCCGCAAGGACACCTGAGAAAGTTCAGGTTACAACGAATTCCAAAAATAAACACGAAAAATTTTCAGATAAGAAGAGGAAAAACATACCAGGGCTGCTGACTAAACAGAGAGCGACCACAGTGCCACGAAAAGACTCCCCAGGTCTGAGCCCAAAAAGCCCCAGAGAATTCAGACATTCAGACAGAGAATCTCTCTTGCCTGACAGAGGCAGCTCAGCCAATTCACACATGCAAAAGAAGTGGTGTGGCCACTGAGCCGGCACTTAATTGTCTGACCAGAATTTTTGGTCTAAATTTAACAATCCAGGAGACTCCTAGTTAGCTGGAACATTTTGCTCTCTTAGCCCATCTGAGTTAGGGTAAATGTGTTTCTTCCTGCTGTCAGTAAATTTAGGCTTAATGACAAGTAAAAGGTCTTTAGATGGAGTTAAATGGCTTTAATTGTAGGAGAGAGCTCAAACTTGCAGCCCAATGCAGGCAGCACCCACATTAGGTACAGCTCCAAATGGTTGCAGGAAGGTTGTGGAAACATGCCTGGAACTATAACATCAAACCTTCCAGGTAATAAATCTATTTCTTCTCCTCCTTCACGTTAAGAAACCCCAAAGTGTTCTAGATTTTAATGCATTAAGAACAAAGTCCGTAATTCACCAGCAGAAAAATGTTTGCTGTTAGTTTTAATCACCACGTCAACCCGAGTGCCTGTTCCAAGCAGATCCAAGATATCCCATTTACGTCTCTAAAGGTTAAATATATTTTACTTTATCCATTACTGCCTCCCTCTTCCCATTTCCACATTTGCAAAGATTAAACACGAAGCCGCTTCCTGAAGGGAGCTGGGTGTTTTGGGACTCCCCACCAGCTCCAAGACTCCAGGCTGGGAGAACTGGTTTGTGACAATGCACTTGCTGTGCTGCATCATTCTCCTCTGGAAAACCCACACTTTATTTCTGGAATAAAAACAAAGACTGGGAGCTGTGACATGTGTCAGGGACACAGGAACTTGCAGACGCTGTCCCTTAGCCACCTCAGGGGCATTAGGGGACCTCAACGAGGCAGGAAACATTTGGGATTTGCAGTGGGAAAAGCAGCAGCAGCTTCCCACAAAACACACAGATAACCAAAGGTTCTTTTTAGTGCTGATTAAATGCGAGAGAAGGAAGCAGAGCTTGTGGCCAGGACCACCAGGCTCCCATCAAAACACAGCTGCCCTGCAAGGACACGGGGTGGGAACGGCGAGCAAGGTCACAGCCACGGGTGTCACTGAAAGCACTTTTCAAAAGAAATTGGTCACAGAGCTCCTACGCACTTCTTAAGGCACTATTTATGGGAGCAGAAGTTGTTCTTAATTCTGCAAGAAGCAGAAGCAGAGGTCACGATAGGGGCTCCGGCAGCTCTGAGGGCTGAACATCCCTGGAAGGGGGAACAGGTGCTGCCAGGCTTTTCAAAAATCTATTTTAATGCCACAGGAACTCTCATTTCAGAGCAAAGTCCTGCTCAGCACTGTCTGCAGTCAGCAGGATCTGCCTCAGACACTGCTGAAGGAAATGAAGACACCCTGTGACAGAGACTCCGACCTTCCCAGCTCCGTCATTTTACAGCAGTTTCACTCTGAATCACGAATTTACGCCTCCGTTTGGGGCCGGGTGCTGGAGCCCCACAAAAGTCAGGGAGTTAATGAGCTGCTGTCACCTAATCAGGGCGGCCACACCGTCCCTCTGGCAAGTGGCAGACGCACAAGGAGCACTTCAAAGGCCCTGAAACTCTCCCTGGGAGCAAGGGCTGCTCCCTTCCCCAGCATCCTGGTGGCAAGGTGAGCCCAGCCAGAGCCGCCTCGCTGGCCATATATGGCTTCCAAGGCACAATTTCCGCTTGCCCAAGCTCAGGCAGGGTGGAAAAATTTGCTTCCTTGCTACTCCGCCCATGCCGGGCTCCAAAAAGCATCCACTGAATCCTGGATGGGAAAGGAATGGAAGAATTGACAATGCTCAGCTCCCTGGAAGAGGGGAAGCCACGGCTTTGGCAGCACCCTGGGTCACCTCAAACACCGGGGGAGCAGAGGGAGCCCACACGCAGGCAGGGGTGCAGGGAGAAGTTGGAACCACAGCTTTTATTCTCTGCATGCCCTATGAAAGATTCTGATTTTTCTCGCTATTCAGCTGCACTCTAAACCTTTCACATTTGATGGCAGCAAGCTTTACAGGTTGACAAGGAGTTGGGAACATTATTTCCTTTCACTGATTTAGCCATAATACGCTTTATTATATAGCGGGAGCACAGAAAACAGCCTTGACTCAGGTTTCCACACTGTTTTCTGCACAAGTCAGTATTATTGTGAACAATTCTGAAGCCAGCTTTACCTCCTGGTCAGAGTGAGGTTCATGTTATCCAGGTTTGGTGCCATTATCAAACTTCTCTGAGCATCACAAACAGACCAACCCTCCTATTCACTAAACAAACACAGCCACATCCATCATCCTCAATATCCAAAAGTGCTGGCAAAAAACGAAGCCCAGGGCATGCAGGCAATTAAAAAGCTGGTTAATTTTCAACAAATGCTCTCCTTCTGCGGATTATAAAGTGGGGTTTTTTTACTAAAAATGTCTGCAGAGTCACTTTTTTCCAGCCTTGCTGGCCTGTATCAATATCATCCTTTTTTTCATGGCAGATTTCTCTCAGTACAAGAAGCAGACAGAGATTTATCTGCAGCCATCGGTGGTTTGTCCACACTCTCACCTGCTGGTCACCAAATGGCAGAACCCAGCTCATCCACACACAGATTTTCTCAAAAGAAAGAAAAATAGTGGCAAAGGAGCTTATAAAACCAAGTTTTGCCCTTGTTCCCTTCTTTTTTGGGGACTGGGAAAGGCAGAAACACAGCCCGTTTGATTTTCTCATAGAAACCAGGAGCCAAAACCAACTGAAATCAGCGCCGGAGCTGGAAAGGTACAACAAAACTCACACAAACATAAAGTCTAGACACTGAAATGTGGAAATATGATTCAAATAACCACAACTGGCACATAACGCACTGATTGCAGCCCATCACAGAACGGGCCTCAGTGGGGAGGAATATAGAAGGAAGATTAAATTAGCTCTTCCACCTCAGATGTAGAAAATATAGATCCTGTGGGCACAGTGATATGGATTGAGCCGGAGTTGCTTCCGTCCTGCTGGGATTTTTGTTAGGATTTTAAGTAACAAACGCCTGCTCTTGCTAAATAACAACAATCAGCTGAAACTGTCATATAGAATCATAGAATCACAGAATGGTTTGGGTTAGAAAGACCACGAAATTCAGTTTATTCCACCCCATGCCACGAGCAGGGACACCTCTCACTATCCCAGGTTGCTCCAAGCTGGTCTTGGACCCTTCCAGGGCTGGAGCAGCCCAAGTTCCTCCAGACCTGTTCCTATNGCTGGAAAGGTACAACAAAACTCACACAAACATAAAGTCTAGACACTGAAATGTGGAAATATGATTCAAATAACCACAACTGGCACATAACGCACTGATTGCAGCCCATCACAGAACGGGCCTCAGTGGGGAGGAATATAGAAGGAAGATTAAATTAGCTCTTCCACCTCAGATGTAGAAAATATAGATCCTGTGGGCACAGTGATATGGATTGAGCCGGAGTTGCTTCCGTCCTGCTGGGATTTTTGTTAGGATTTTAAGTAACAAACGCCTGCTCTTGCTAAATAACAACAATCAGCTGAAACTGTCATATAGAATCATAGAATCACAGAATGGTTTGGGTTAGAAAGACCACGAAATTCAGTTTATTCCACCCCATGCCACGAGCAGGGACACCTCTCACTATCCCAGGTTGCTCCAAGCTGGTCTTGGACCCTTCCAGGGCTGGAGCAGCCCAAGTTCCTCCAGACCTGTTCCTATGTCCCCATCACTGATCCCACATGAACCTGCCCTGGCTGTCACACAGCTGCTCTTATCAAAGCATGGCTGAACTCATATATGCTCAAAAAACAGAGCCAAGTAGCCAAGAGGATGTTTGTGCTGATGAAATCTAAATACTGCAAAGATTTAGGCAATTGGCTGTTCTCAGGAAGTTTTGTGGTACCTGCTAAACTGCATCACATGTGGACGTGAACCTGAAGGACAAAGCCTACGTCTACCATTAAACCAAACAGCACAGAATGGAGCCCAAAAGGAGAAATATCTCAGTTTTCCACAAAAAAATTTGGGCTGAAGGATTCTCCCCTGCATAACAGCCTGCACAGAGGGAGAGCAGAGGGTTAACCACGATCAGGCAGGACCAGACCAGGGAAGATTCCAGGTGGGTGGAGGTGGGCAGCTCAGTCAAGCCCTGCTCACCAGCACTGACCTCTTTTTGAGTTAAACAAATGCTGGTTTCTTTAAATTACAAAAAGGCACTAGTCCAATGTAAAGAAAGGAGAGACCAAGCGCACGGAGCTGTGTTTTTTCTAGACTGTAATGCAAAAAGGATTGGATTTTGGGAAGTCTGCTCTCCCAGTGCTGCAGGGATACACACACCACTCAGCAAAGCGACTGCTGAGGGGTTTAGCATGCTCTTTAATACATAAATGCTTGGAAAAAAAGCCCCCAAACTCGCCAAAATCCCCAGTCAGAAGACAATACCAGGCTACCAGAGTATGTAAAAGTTGCCTTAGGTACATGGGATGTTTCTAAGCAACACATGAGCTACTACAGAAAACTCTTATCAGCAAATCCAAGCTCCTTTTGTGGATAATTCATCTAGGTCAAGCTAAGGCACGTTGAACACCAAAGCCCAGTTTTGGTGATGCCTCCTCTGTATCCACCCTGGATGAAATATTAGCATAGTTCAGGTTATCAGCATGTATTTTCCAGAGCATTAAGTTCACTGCAGATCATGGTTCCTCCAGAAACAGCATTAACCTTAATTATTCAGAGGTAACTCTATCCCAACCTTCCTGATGTTATGATGCTGAGTGATGACCACTTTTCCCCCCCGCCAACTTCTCCCTCCTCAAAATCCAAACAAATCTGGAATATTACACGACTGTGATCCCAAATGAGGGTATCCAGCAAAGGATCTCAGACACAGGGTATCCCTTCAAAATCTACCTAAACCCGTGCAGCCACTCCATCCATTCAAAAGCATTCTCATGTGCATTAGCAGCAAAACCACTAAGTCAGCCAAAATGTATTCTTCTCCCATGGATTAGCTGGCACAAATTAGTACGGGAGTGACGCATGCAGTCTGTCCCTTCCCATTTTTCAACATGCACGAACACCAGGGATTTGGAGACGCTTCACAAGTTTCTGCTTACAAGTTACAGGCAGAGTTTAAATGGTCTGAAACGTGCAAATTGTTCGGGAGATAACACGTCCATTTACCAACGAGACCTCAAATGCTCCCTTCCAACAAAATCTCGCCGTCCCTGGGCAGCGATAAAGGCGCTGCTGCTGTCCCAACAGAGCCGGCACGACGCAAGGGAACTGTTTCAACAGCCACCAGCCCTGTGCCAAGCTGCACCAGGACAAAAAGCAACTGAACAGGACAGAGCACTTCAGACGGGTTCAGAAAAGCCCTGATGTTGGAGGATCGCTCTGAGCTGACCAGCAGGAGCCACTCCAGATGGGAGATATCTCTTGCTTCAGAGACTTCTCTGCTTCAGACAGAAGTGAAAAAGATGATTATAATAGCTTTCTTTTCTGCTGTTTAAGTGGAATAAGAAATCAGAATGTGCTGAAAAAGATCAAGGGTTTAATTCTGCTGGGTAAGGAACACAAACACCACATCCAGCTGCCATTGATACAACTGAGTAAATACCCCACTTAAATTTTAAAAAAAGAACAATCTAGCTCCATATAAATAACATAAAGGGTTAATCTTCTAGTTTGCTCCCCCCTGCATTGCCAGAGAGCAAAAATTATTAATTCAAATCCAACCTCTCCAATTAATGGTAGGGTATGTTTTGCTGATAAAAAGCAGATCATGTTTGACTTAAAAAAAAAAAGCATCATCAGTCACAAGGATTCTGTCACAAACTTTCTATTTTCCCTTGGCACGTCACCAATTAGACCTAGTCCTTTAGTCTGTTACCATCAGAATAAAAAAAAAAAAGCATAATGGGTTTATAATTTGCCACCGAATCCCATAGCAACTGTACGTCACTTTAGATGTAAATTACAGACAATTCCTTCCAATGCCGTTTGAAAACTATAGAGATGAATCTATAATTTGAGCAGATCCAAATGCTATATGGTTGAGAGAGGAAAAAAAAAAAAAGCTTCCCTAAATAATTGAAAGGAAACTGCCACGGGCCAAAACATTGCTCGTGCACAATGTTCAGAGTCTCTTTGTCCCCTTCCTTCCAATGGGAGGTGCCACATTCAGGTCAACGTGAAGAACATTGAGCAGGAGTTGAGCAGTTCAGGGTGTTCTGCAGATCCTGTCCCATTTTTGCTGATGAGCCGTACGTGTGCGATGAGCTTCCTCTCCAGCCTCCTCTGATTCATTCAGTCATGTCACCGACTCATGCTCCTGATGTCGTAAGAGCCTCAATTTTGACGGACTACAGCATCAGTGAATTAATAGGACAGGAAAAAACAGGTTACAGGGAAGGAGGAATGATGCAAAAAGCTTCGAGATAATTCAATGAATTTTGATTCGAAAGCTGGATTGTTCTTCTCCTCCTGACACCTGCAAGCAGCTTTCAATTCTCAAGTCAGCATGAATACGCATTACCCTAAAGACCCTGTAATGACAGCACAGCCTTCATTTTGTGTTTCGTGCTTTGAACGCAGCAAGATGAAGGAATCTCCAAAACCTGCTCCAAAAGCCAAGGCTGGAAAGTTATTTCAATAAACAGCAACTCCAAGGGGTCGGGTTAACCCTCACTTTCAAGGGATTGTTTCTCTCTGGTTGGTTTTAGAGCTGCACGGGGAAGATGATTTTGGGAAGCTTCTATCAGACCACAGTCCCAAAACTCACCTGGGTGAATACAGGGACAACGTGCTTTGGTTATCTCAGCTTAGTCCCCAATAAATATTTGTGCATCTGCCAAAGTTCACCAGTGAATCAACCCATGGCTTCAGTTCAAAACACTCCGGGGTAGCAGGGGCAGAGAGGGACAACAGGAGCAGGATGTGCTGCTCAGCTGCATCACCAAGGGATGCTACAATCTTCTTAAAATCCTCCTAAAATCACCAGGCAAGGCAGGACCAGGACCTGGAGCAGAGTTCAGGCAGTGCTAGGTCAACATATTAGGTGACAGGAAAAGGTGTGTAACTGCATCACGTTGCTTGTTATCAAACAATCACCCCTCAACCACAGAGAGTGGTTTATAGAAATATGTGGAAGGTGGGAAATTCCCAGGTAAGGGTTCCAGGAACAGCCCTGACACTGTTTATGTGCCTCCCTTCACCACAAGGGAGACTGCCAAGGGACACTCAGGTTTGCCATGCAGCATCTGAACCAGGCAGGAAGGTGGTGACTTACCCAGCAGGCTGCTAACCAAAAGGGGTGTGAAAAATAAAGGATAAATGATAACTAAGGTGAGGATGGTAAAAAATCTCCTCATTGAGGACAGGGATGAAAGAGGAAATCAAGACACAGGTGTGAGGAGTTCCCTTGTACTTTGATAGGGGCAGGAGCAAAGACAAGAAGCGATGGGAAAAGTCATAGAATCATCTAATCCCAGAATTGTCTGGGTTGTAAAGACCCTCAAGACCATCCAGCTCTAGCCCCTGCCACAGGCAGGAACACTTCCCACCAGATCAGGTTGCTCCAAGCCCCATCCAACCCAGCCTTGGCCATGCCCTGCCTTTTTTGGGGGAGTGGGAATGCCTAACCACATACACACCCCCAAAAGAAAGGCAGCAAACTGCAGGCTGCTCTAGAATTACACTGCCTGGAGAGCTCAGAGCTGTGAGCACACCAGACTGGCTCCATTTCATCAGTGGACAAACCAACTCAGGACGCACTTCCCACCACTCAGGAGCCAGAGCTCTCAGTTTCACAACTGTGGGGAAACAGTTTCAGGGGCAGCAAGTTTCACAAGGAGCAGCTGAGTGACATCTCACTGTGTCCCCTGTGAAGCCAGTGCTAACTCTCTTTTTAAGGCTCCTATTTCCTTTGGGTGAGCTACTGAAGAAACTTTTCCCAGGATCAGGAGAAGCCAGCAGCCCTGTGAGCTGGAGCTCCTCAGCAGCAGCTCCACGTCCTCTGTACATGACACAGGAACAGCTCGCTGGAACACAAGAGTTGGGGATCAAAAGCTCAGAATCACAGAATGGTTTGGGCCGGGAGGGACCTTAAAGCTCAATCTGTTTCAAACCCCTTTCATGAGCAGGACACCTTCCACCAGACCAGGCTGCTCCAAACCCCATTCAGAACGCGTATCCCTGACCATTTGCTTCCCTAGGACACAGACAATTCAGCAGAAACCCAAGAGCACAGCTCAGCAGAGGCCCAACAAGATAAATATCTGTTTCTCCACAGCCCTGCTGCCTGATCCACTCATGGTGCAGTTCCACACCAAGCCTGCAACTGCTCTGGCACCAGGGACACTCCAAACAAATGGCAGCTCGCCCGGCTGGGTGATCATTTTTGGATTATGTAATCCCAATACATTATTATTAGACCAAGAACAAACTCGACCAAGGAACTGAAGACATTTCCCTGCCCGTTCTGGCAGAGGGACAGAACCTCTTGTCGCAGGAATCGCACGGACGTGCTACCCCGGTGCCCGAAACAGGTCAGACTGCACATGTTGGACTCCAGGTAACACAAAGAGCAGGATTGGATTCCAGGCCATTATCCATATTACACAACGCTGCCGTCAGTTCCACCACGTTTCAAACCAAACCGAGCAGAAGGAGCCTGAGCAAATTTTTTCCATTTAACAACTGCAGCCCAAAATTAAAGCGGAGCTGGACTGGACAAACACAAAGCTGCAAAGGTGTGTTGGAGGCAGCTCCTGGCAGGGCTGGTCACTTCCGAGGAAGTCGAGACATTCAACAAGCTGGGGAAACTGTTTATAGAACCGATGCAGAACGAGCATATGTGTTTAATAGCCCACTAATTGTTGCGTTATTCACTACACAAACAAGCAGCTCTTCTGCCCTTATCCCTTCCTGCCCAGTTAATCACCAGGAGCCTCTGACTATTTCTCTTTTGGGTGGCGGTGAAGGAAGCAAAGTTCATTAGTGGCCGTTGGCCACCAAACAATCCAGAGCCCAGACTTCATTTAGAAAATAAACACCACTATTCATGTGTGACATGGACTCCGAATAGCTTCCCAAAATATTTAATGCAGCTGCCTGTAGTCTTCCTACTCTCCCTCCCCCAAAATAAAAGGCTTTCCCAATATATAGGAAAGAATTATTTCGATTATGTGTTTCATTTTTCACAGAGAAAAAAGCTAAAAATTCAGTTTACCCAAGTCACTTATTCCTCCTGACTTCTCATAATGCTGATAAACACTCATTAAAATATAAGTTGATAAACCCTGGTACAGTCATTACCTTCGTCCTCATACAGAGATTGCCCAATTCAGTGATGTGATGTAACCAACACCCTAAATTAAAAATAGTGTTGTGACAACATATGGTTTATCCTACAGAAGCTGGCAGGCAGGACGCTCCTAATGACAAACGGGTTTAGGCTCCCAGCTTCCCCCAGCAAGGTGAGGAGACAGAAATGCTTGTCGCAGGATCAGAGGCGAAAAGAAAAAATAAAATAAAAATAAAATTACACTAAAAATTACGGGTTTGAACCCCTCTTCGGTCCATCCCAACACCAGCTGCCGTGCTTTGCCATTATTCTCTATTTACATGACTAATAAGCTCTCTGGATGGATTTCAAGGAAACAGCACGGAAAAGACAATCTGGAAATTTCAAAATACAGTCTGAACGTGCCTCCCCCCAACTCCCGGGAGGGGAGCACCGAGCCGGCGGGGGATGAACAACCGGGTGTCCCGGGGAGGGGACAGCGATGGAGGGACCCCCCCCCGCCAGTCCGGGATGGCAGCACCGGGGACGGACCCGCCGCCCCCCCGGCTCTGGAAACCCACGTCACGTTCACCGGGGAAACGGGGGGGGCACCGACGTCCCTCGGCCCCCCTCCCCAGACAC
Organism: Horornis vulcanius; assembly: GCA_013401035.1. NCBI lineage: Eukaryota > Metazoa > Chordata > Aves > Passeriformes > Scotocercidae > Horornis > Horornis vulcanius. The sequence goes on from VZUA01058975.1 coordinate 29,259, forward strand.
TTACGGGGACTGACGGCAGCTTCCCGTCACCTCCCGGGGGGGCACCGAGCGCCCACCCCCGCACCGAGACCGCCGGGCCCCTGTCACCCACCCGGGAGGGGCACACTGGGGGTCCCCGCTCACCCACCGGGGTGGTGGCACAGGAGGATCCCCCCCAGCAATTACCGGGGCGGGGGGGGACGCACCGACACCTCCCGGTGCTCCTCGGGCACTTCCCGGAGGATCACGACCCCTCCCCGGTCAACCATCGGGGGGCTCAGAGAGACCCCCGCAAACACTACCGGGGACGGGGAACACACCGGGGCGCTCCGGGGCGTTACTGGGAGGGGCACCGCGAGTCCCCTCCGGTGTCCCTCGGGCACCTGGCACCAGGATCGCCCCCCCCCATTCCCGGTTCCCCGGTCACTCACGAAGAGGGGGGGGCCGGGAGCCTCGGCACTCCCTCAGCCCCTCACCAGGGAGTCCCCCAGCCCCAGGCCACACGCCCACTTCACGAGGAGCTCCCCCCTCTCACCTCCCCTCACATCCCCGCCGGTGCCGCCCGCAGGGCTCCGTCCGGGGGCCTCGTGGCGGCCGCCCGCTCGCCCTCGGTGGGGCCGTGCCCGCCGCCCCACGCCCGCCAGCCCCGTACCTTACAGGCCTGGTAGCTCTCGAAGGCGCGCAGGGCGCTCTCCGTGAGCTTGACGTGGAAGACGGAGACGCGGGTGCCGCGGCCGAGGCGGCCGCAGGACAGCCCGTACCCGCGCTCCGCCTGCAGCGCCGCCATCTTGGGACCGTCTCCCCCTCCGCGCCTGGGCCGCCGGGGCCGCCCGCCGCCGGCACGCCCCCCTTTATGAATTATTCATGATGCGCCGCTCCGCCGGCCACGCCCACGCGGGGCGCCTGTTGCTGGGGCGAGGAGGTGGGCAGCGAGAGCGCCGATTGGCTGGGTGACGCCGGGCGCCGTGTCGGATTGGCTCGTGAGGAACGGAAGGCGGGGATATGTAAATAGAGGCGCGGGGCATGCTGGGGAGGGTGGTCTGGTGCAGGTGGGGAGCGCTGCGGCGGGTGGAGGAACCCCCCGGGATGGATCCCCGGGAATGAACTCCCTGACCCACCCAGGGCTTCTAACCCTACCGGAGCGAGCTCCTTGGAACTCCTGGCCATCAAATCCCCGGCCGGGAATCCCCTGGACCCCCCACTAGGGTGTGAAACCCCCGGGCATGAACCCCTCGGATGTGAGCCCCCAGGCATGACCCTCTGGGATGGGCACCCTCCTCTACTCCCCCAGGTGTGAATCCCCCAGACATGAACCCCCCAGTCCCGCAGACCTCCCTAGTTATTAGCACCCCAGCATGAAGCCTCTGATCCTCAGGTAGAGCCAGAAGGTTCCTGGCTTCCCCCAGGGCAGATTTCGGGGTCCCAGGCTTCCCTCTGAGCATTCCACCCCCCACCCTGCCCCTGTAGATTCTATGTGTCCCCGTGTGTGGCAATAAAGAGGCCCGAATGTGAAGGAATTGTCCTTTATTTTAGAAGTTCACAGTCAGTTTGGGGTGCAAGGACAGTGCTACAACCCCCCCATGAGCAGAGCTGAGGCTGGGCAGCGGCGGGCGCTGGTGGGGGGCTGCAGGGCAGGGAGGAACCCCCAATGGGCTTGGACCCACAGGAAGACAGCCTGGACAGGGGGTCTCCAGCACTCCCCTCCTCCATCCCTCCCACCACCAGTTTCTTTGGCTTCCTTTGGACATTGCACACTCCAGGGATGTGCAGAGGAGGGCAGCAGGTGCCTCCAGGAGGGCTGAGTCCCTGGCAGCCCCCCAGGAATCAGGGAATGTCGCTGCATCTGCCCCTGGGCACATCCACATCGCTTCCCACAGCTTCCTTCTCTGTGCCTCTCCCTGCCCATCCTGTCCTGGCAGCAGGATCACAACACTCGGGATGGGCACGGCCAGGATGTACCAGTGTGAGGCACCTCCTGCTGCCCCCAACACACTCGGGGCTGGGGGCTGAGCCCCCAATTGCCAGGAGGCTGCCCGGGGGTCCCTGCTCTGCCGGCGGCTCCCTCCCCACAGCTGCACCTGCCCATGCCAGGAGGGACGTGGGGAACGTTGGGAGAGAGATCCGGCACCTCTGGCAGAGAAAGCATCCATGTTCCTGGAGCTGCGAGTCCGCGGGAAGGGGTAGCAGAGCCTCGGGGGAGCCCCTCGGCAGAGAGAGGCAGGACACGGTCCTGTGCCAAGGGGCCACCCCGGTGCCACCCTCAGTTCCTGGCCGCGATGACCACGGACAAGGCCACGCCGCCCAGCGCGATGGCTGTGGCGCCAAAGAGCCACTTCCAGGGGATGGACTGCGGAGCAGAGCACGGGGACATGAGGGGCAGCGCCCGCGGCAGGGGACACGTGCCACCCTGCCCGCCCTGCCTCCTGGACAGGGTGTCCCAAAAAGGCAGCGCCGTGTCGGCTCTGCCTGGCACATCCGCAGGGACAGCGTGTGCTGCCGGCTGCCCAGCTGACAGCGCTTCCCTACGGGCAGCTGGGAGCAAAGTCCGGACCCTCCAGCTGGCATGGCTGGGATCCGGTGGACACGGCCAGGAGCACAGGGTGTTATCAGTGTTTTCCAGGCACGGCTCCTGGAGCACGGCCCCCTGCTCCCAGCGGGATCGCTGTCCTGACACAGCCCGTCCACATCCTGCTCAGGAGCAGGGCTGTGTCCCTCCTGCAGGATCTGGGGGACACTGACACACCCCCGGGGGATCCTCAACCCAGGGGTGACCCCCA
>VZUA01058976.1:20761-31194 GCA_013401035.1 Horornis vulcanius
TTTTTTTTTTTTTTTTTGTGCTGGGTAAAGATTTGCTAGGGAGAGGAAACAGGCATTGAAATAAATAGTGTTTCCTCTCTAAATAAGAATGCAAAAGTAGAGCCTGTTTAACTTTTTGCTGGGGGAAACTACTACAGCAGCAGCTTTTTAAAATGTGCAAACACACTGCTTGATATAATTCTGCTGGGTTGGTGTTGATGAGCTAAAGCAATCTTCTGACCCTTTTACTCTCATTGTAATAATCAAGTAATGTTTGTTTTGCTCGGTGTGCTTTACGTTGCTGAGTTTGGTTTAAAGCAGCATTAAAATCCTTATTAAATGTAATATTTGCCAGGCGTTCAAGGTGTAATAATAATCCTCTGTCACTTGTTACTTTTGTTAATATTAGCAGAGTGACCTGAGAGTAGATGAGTCCTCTCGTTCAGTAGCACAAAAGTTCTGTGTTTTTCAAGCATGATCCAACTTTTTCTTTGAAATGCCAGAGCTAATCTAAAAGGTACAGAACTGATTTGTTTTTGTTATTTTTTCTCACTAATAATATGGTCTAAAACTGTTGCCACTATGTTTTGCAATGCTACATTGTTTTCCTCCTCTCTCTTTTTAATTAACAGGAAAGTCCAGGAGAATTAATTTTAGTTATTATTTATATGGATTAGTCTTGAGCAACTTTAAAGTCTTGCTCTTCTTAGAGTCATTTTCTCTTCATAATGGCAATATTTTAAAAATCTTATTATTTCTAGCTTGTGATTTGGTCATGATCGAATTCAGTGAAGTAACATTGTCACAACAACAGAGGAATAACTTCTCCCATCTCAAAGAGTTACTGGGCGCTCCAAAACCCTCCTCCATCCCTTCTCCATCATTATCATTCTCCCAGCTCTGGTGGCTTTTCAGGATTTTGGGTTTGGTTTTGAAGAGGGACTGGGAGAAGCCCTGGGATGCTCAACACTAACGAATTTTTAAGCACAGATTTACAGAGCAAACCAAATCATTCTTCTCACCGCTCTTAAATCTTCTTGAGAAAGCTTTAAAATGAAGTGTGCTGTGTTGAAAAATAATCCCAAGTCTGTGCAGGTTTAGCAGGCTGAAAATATTCAGCAAACTGGGTAAGTTATGCCCGGTTCTCTCAAAGACAGTGCGATTTAGGTTTGGGTGTTTTGGCAAACTGGAGAGAACACAGGTCCTTGTTTTGGTTTCTGTGGAGGTTTGGGGTGGACATCAGAAAAGGCTCTTCCCCAGAGGGCACTGGGCACTGCCCAGGCTCCCCAGGGAATGGGCACAGCCCTGAGGCTGCCAGAGCTCCAGGAGGGTTTGGGCACCACTCCCAGGGATGCCCAAGGTGGGATTGTTGGGGTGTCTGTGCAGGGACAGGAGCTGCACTGGATGATCCTGGTGGAGCCTTTCCTACTCAGGATATTCCGTCATTCCACGCCTGGCACAGAGAGAGGGGAGCCAAAAGCCAGTGAATGTGTGACCAAGCCTCCTGCCCGTGCCAGGGAGAGTTGTGCTGACCCAAACTCCTTGGGAGCTGCTGGACCCCATGAGCTGACAAATCACATCTCCAATATTTGACAAAAAAGGGGACAATTGCAGGTTTCTCACAGTCAAGCTGAAGACTCGGTGGAGTGCAAGACCAACTCTGAAGTCTATCGCCTCCCTTCCCCACTTCATCTATTTTATTTTAACAAAACAACCAGAGCATAAATGTTTATGTTTTCTAAAATTTATCTATTTTCTGTCTGTTTAGATGAATGCTAAAAATATTGTCCCCAAAGATTCCTCCCTGCTCCTTTGATGCTGTCTCAAAGTTAGGAACCCCTTTGCACAAAATCTTCCCTTCCTCCCCTCTGCTGCATTTTCTTTCCAAGAACAGGCAAACAAGCAGGAGGAGCTCAAATTAGGCCACAGCTGTATTTTCCAGAGAAATTATCCTCATTCCTTTTAAGGACACGAGTGCTCCTCATTAACAAAGAATGGCCTGTTTAAAGGGACAGGATAGAGCACATGATGTGTGACAGGGAAAGAGGAAAAAAAACGAAGGGAGCTTTGTTGAGCATTTTTAGATATGTAGACCATAGAAATGGATTTATGCAAACAGGCGTTTTGTGACTTTTCAGTTTCAAGGGGATGGTGCTGAGGTTTTATTTGAAAAGGTTGCAATAAATGAGATTATTAGGGTGCTTAAATATGATACATAACCAACATTTATATACTTAACTTTTAGATAATACTGATTATCACCTGGAAAAGTTCTCGGGAAGGAAAGAGCAGACCATACCCAAATTATTAGTCAGTATCCTCATATATTCAAAAATTCTTGATGTTTTAGCATTTTAATATTAATTCTAAGTAGCAGAAGTATGACTGCTTCATATGACTCTGCTGGTTGTAAACTTTGTTAAGATGCTCTAGAAAAAAACAGGATTTTAGAAGAAATAATTCATATAAGTTTTTTTTTGGTGGGTGAATCATCTGCAGCGGTCAGAGCCTGCTTGTATGATTTCATCTCTCCTGGTTTGTCTTCCTCAGCTCTGCAGTTTTTAGCCTGACCAAATACTAACTACTGAACACAATCTTTGCAACACAAATCACCAACAAGAACTTACAGTTAAAAACCTCTGTGCTTTGTGTAGCAGCACCTTCTTATTTTCAGTGCCCCTGGGATGGCCTGTTTAACAGACCATTTCAGTACTAATACATTGCAACACTAATTCTGAATTTATTTTTCATCCTGTGCTCCAGGCATCATGATTTGGACAAACGGTCTAAGCCTCTCTGCTGGATTCCTGGTGGGGTTTCTTCTCCTGTCCATGTTCACCAGGAAGGTGGTGCCCGAAGAGATCATTGCAACCAAGAATGGCAAAGTCAGAGGCACCAGCCTGCAGGTGCTGGGGGGGACAGTCACAGCCTTCCTGGGAATCCCTTACGGGCAGCCCCCCATCGGGAAGCTGCGCTTCCAAAAGCCAGAACCTCGGGAGAAATGGGAAGATGTTTGGGATGCCACCAAACACGCCAACTCCTGTTACCAGCCCATAGACACAACCTACCCGGGGTTTGCTGGCTCAGAGATGTGGAACCCAAAAACCAGCCTAAGTGAGGACTGTTTATACCTGAATGTATGGATTCCTTCTCCCAAGCCCAAGAACGCCACTGTCATGGTGTGGATTTACGGTGGTGGCTTCGAATCCGGCTCCACTTCCTTGCCTGTCTACGATGGGAAGTTTCTGGCCAGGGTGGAAAGAGTGGTTGTGGTTTCCATGAACTACAGGACTGGTGCACTGGGATTTCTGTCCTTGCCAGGAAACCAGAAAGCTCCTGGAAATGCAGGTTTGTTTGATCAAAGGTTGGCACTTCAGTGGGTCCAGGAGAACATAGCAGCCTTTGGAGGCAATCCCAAAAGCGTGACTCTGTTTGGAGAGAGCGCTGGCTCGGCCTCTGTCACCTATCACCTCCTTTCTCCTGAAAGCCACCCTTTATTCACCAGAGCCATCCTGCAGAGTGGGTCTGCAAATGCCCCCTGGGCTGCAGTTACATCTTCCGAGGCCAGGAACAGAGCGGTGGCTTTGGCCAGACAGCTCCAGTGTCCCACCAGCAACGAGTCAGAGCTCATTCTCTGTCTCCAAGACAAGGACCCGAAGGAAATACTGGAAAATGAAATTTTTGTCGTTCCACATGGTCTTCTTTTACAGATATATTTCTGTCCGAGCGTGGATGGCGATTTTCTGGCGGACGTGCCAGAAGTATTGATGGAGAAGGGTGTTTTCAAACAGACCCAGATCTTGGTGGGGGTTAACAAAGATGAAGGGCTATCATTCCTGGTGTACGGAGTCCCTGGCCTCGACAAGGATAGCAATGGCTTGATCAATAAAACCCAGTTTGAAGCAGCTTTAACTCTGGCCTTCCCAGGAGTGAGCAAACTTGCCATAGAATCGATCATCTTCCACTACACGGACTGGGAGAACGTGGGGAAGCCGGAGCACTACCGGGATGCCATCGATGATGTCATCGGGGACTACAACATCATCTGTCCCACGCTGGAATTCACCACCAGCTTCGCCCAGCTGGGCCACCAGGTGTTCTTTTATTTCTTTGAGCATCGCTCCTCCAAGCTGCCCTGGCCGGAGTGGATGGGGGTCATGCACGGCTACGAGATCGAGTTTGTGTTCGGGCTGCCCCTGGAGAGGAGAGTGAATTACACCAAAGCTGAGGAACTCCTGAGCCGCTCTATGATGAGATACTGGGCAACTTTTGCCAAAACTGGGTAAGTTTACTCTGGAAGTTTGGTTGGTTGTTTGGTTGTTTGGTGTTTCACCAGGGAAAAAAGCTTGACTGTTTCAGAGCTGCTTTGGAGCCCGACTGGAATGATGGAAATAGATTAATTGTTCAGTTACCCAGAATTCCTATTTTAGTTCTGACAAAAGCACCGTTTTAAGAAAATAAACTGTTGATGTGTTGCTCCCTGTATTGGACAAGCTTAAGGGAACAAAGTTTATCCACCCATAAAAGCAATTGCAACACATTTCTTTGCCAGGGCAGCAGTTGTTCCAAAGGCAGGTAATGGTTTTAAGTGTTAGAAACAAAAATATTTCAAACACTAGAAAAGACTTCCAGCAGTAGAAGTAGGAGGGAAAAAAGCCCAGTTTCCTTGAGGATGTAATTTGCTCAGAACATTCAGGTGTATAACAGGCAGGTGTGTTATGTTCACATGATGAAGAGATTGGGATTTCAGAAAGCCTCTCCCTCCCTGGGTGCTGTGAGTGCAAGCCCACGACAAATCACTCTCCAATTCCAGTTCACTCATCTTGAAGTGAAATATGTCCCAGCCTGCACAAGGAGCAGATAAGAATATTTCATTTGGGAGTTTGGAATGGATTAAATCCAACCCCTCTGCAGCTGGAGTCAGAAGTGAGGCAGCCTTTGCTCCTCTCAGCAGGGCTGGAGGCTCTCAATGAGATGCTCAGTTTGAAATGAAAACATTTCAGAGCTGTTACAAAAACAGTCCCCACCACAACAATCGTGTAGGATTAGTCCCAAGCCTGGTGGGAAGGGGAGGTATCTTTTTCCAGAAGTTTGGTTTGTGTTCTCTCCTGAGAAGATTATGTATGCAAAAATCCGTACCTTGGAGAACACACAGCCAGTCAATTCACACTCTAAAAACATTTCTTTAACTTTAATGTTAAAATCTTGCATTAATTCTGTTTCTAAGGGGGACCTTTTGTTTGATTTGTCAAGGATATATAGGTAAAGGCTGAAATCAACATTGGAACAGGCTCTAATTATTTTTTTAATAGATTAGAAACCAGAGGGGACCACTGTGCTCATTTAGTCCACCCAACCTTGTACATAACACAAAACACACGTAGGAATGAAATGTTCCCGCTGATTAAAAATGTTTCCACAGATTAAAAATCCAGAACAAACATTGTTAGGTTGTTTTAACTCTAAATTCCACTTAAAATGTTACGTTATAGAAGTGTTTCTAGATTGAATTTGCCTATCCTAACTCTACATTTTCCAGGTTTTATGTTTTGTTGGATAATTTCTAAGATTCATTTTATGATATTTGCTCCATATAGAGGTTGATTATTAAGGCTCTATTAAAATAATCCTTTTTTAAAAAATTGTTCGGTAAACAAGCACCTTGAGACTTGCAAAAATGTGCTTTTTTTCTCAACTAATAACTCTCCACCTTTAAACCTGTGATTCATCCTTGTTGGAACTTTCCCTGCCAGAATTAAACACTGCCGTCCCCATGGAGCTGTGATTCCAGGTGTCACCTGTCCCTTCCAGTTCAACCTGATATTCCCTTTTTATCCATCCAAGGCAAGAGCTCTTTGTGCTTTGTGGTGTTATCTTGGGGTTTCCATTTGCCAAAGGCTCCACCATCCATCCCAAATCCATGATCCCCACTCTGCCTGGGGCACTCACCAGCTCCAGGACACCCCAAACTTGGTGGCTGCCAACCCCCAGCCCTGTGTTGTCCCTTCCCCTCATTCTCCATGGTGAACTCACTGCTCATTTTTTATGTGCATCTCTTTTTCTAACAGATTTACTTATCAATGGGTGTGATTGATTGATTGATTGATTGCCTTGATTTGTAGGAGGATTAATTACCTTAACAACTCCCATCTCCTTTACATGCTGGAACTTTAATATTTCTCTTACCAGATGATATGAACATATTAGAACTCAGAAAATAACTGTACCAATAGCTGCACTCATCACTGCATAATGCTTTCATACAGGTTTAATTATTGTAAAATTTAATCTAAATTTTAATCCATGAGCTCTTCCTGCCCCCCTGTCTGCTCAGAACCTGAGCACACCCCTCCACGTGAGTTTGGTGGGGAGGTTGTGATGCAGAGCAAAGCTTTCAGTAGGGTTCACAGCCTGGAATTGAGCTCTGAGGTCGATTTATCAATGCCAAAAATGCATCTGATAGATTCCCAAGATGAATTCTGACGTTGGGAAAGGCTTGGGAATCCTTCCTGCACCGTGGAGATGTGCTGTGACACCGTTCCTTTGGGGCTGGTGTCATCAGGCCATGGTGGAGAGCAAACTGAGTGGAAGTTCCTTGTTCCACCCTGCAGCTTCCCATCCTGGCCTAAAGGAGCTTGCAGCCAGGATCTTCCACCTGAGACAGCACACCCTGCCATTAAACAGAACCATTGCTCAGTGGAAAAAGAGAAATTCAGGTCTATATTTGATTTTGCAGAGCAATATTTACATTTCTTTGAACTATCGGTTTCTACTGGATTACGTATATATTTAATTTTCATGTATATAACTTTTATGTGTATATATATATATAAATCTCAATAACCTGCTCTGCAAAACACTGTTCCTGTCACTGCAGCTCCTAAAATTAGAGAACATAAGGTACATTCAGGTTTAAGTTTGTGGAAGACAGTCCTGTCACCTACTCTGATCATCATTCACACTATAATTAGATTACCCCACAGATTGAATTTCAAGTGGTTTCCACAGCAAACAGCAAATAATCCCTCCCTCTGCTCCCACCACGAGGATCCAAACCATCACTATTGGGAAAAACAAAACAATCCAGCAATTTCTCTGTTAGTAAAAGATCAGATCAGGATTAACCCTCTGTGGGAACCTTTATTCATTATCCAGAGCAGAGACACCTAAAGCTCTGAATCTTGTTTTTCAGAGTGTGCAAGGAGTGGGGAAAGTAATAAAAAATTCCTAATAATTCCAAGATTATTAAGTGATCCCTTTTTTTTTTTTTTTTTTTCCCAGCACATTTGAGCACAGCAAACATTTATGAGGAGCTGGGGAAGCCCTGTTTTGACATAATGTTTATAGGAAACTCTGGCATGATCAAAGGGCAAACCTCTGAGGGGAAAATTATCATTGATGTCTCCCGCAGATGAAGAGAAAAATCAAGCAAAAAATGAGAAATATTGTACAGCACATTTTTTAGTGAGGGTGTTTGACCTAATATTCTAATGTGCTGAAGTACAAAAGCACAAGGGAGGGGAGAAGAGCCTGCAGAGGAAAGGAGATGAAGTAGAGTCAACAAAACTGGAGGAAATCTTGTTTTTTCCTGGTGTTTTCTGGCTGAGAGGGACTGAGAGGTGCCAGAGCTGCTTCTCATGAGGGGTCTTCAAGCCCAAACTTTGACCTTAGTGACCTCTGGGTTTTATTATCATGTGAGGAATAAAAATACTGGTAGGAAAATTAAAAATATGCACTTAGGAGCATTTTCTGTTTCTGTCATGGTTTAACCCCAGCCAGCAGCTGAACCCCACAAAACTGCAGCCCTCTTCCCCCACGGAGGGATGGGAGAGAGAACTGGAGGGATAAAAGCAAAGAAAACTTGTGAGAAATCCTTAATGTCATGTAAGGACAAAAGAAAAGATGTTAGGGACAGAAAGCGACTCCTTCAAAGCATCCCAAGAGTGTGAAGTCCTTGATTTCTGCATTTCTCAGGAACTAAAAGGACACTGTCAGCCAGCCCAGGGTTTCCCACTCCACCACCATCCCCAGCAGGAGTGGATGCAATTTTCCAAATCTCTGGGTACTTCCTATTGCACATCCTGGCTAAAAACAGTGCCCTTGATTACTGACAGATTTTCCTGGAAATTTACAGGCATTCCTATTTTTGAATATAAACAGGGAATGGAGATGTAGAGGATTCAGTAGGAGACAGGAGCAGAAATTTCTCCTGTGAGCCTTGGAGCTGGTGCTGCTGTTGGACTCCAATATTTCTCTTCTGGATCCCAGGGAATGGTGTCATTTTTAGGAATCTGCCATATATTTACAGAGTCTGTGAAGATCCTGCTCAAAAAATCTTTTTCATGACTGAATTTGGGTATCAAGTAAGTTTGATCAAATATCCCAGCCATTCCTAGCGCTTTTAAGATATTCCATAAAATACTTTTTCGTACATTTAAGCCATGAAAGAGCAAACCCTTTTTCATCAAACCCTGAAAAATCCTTGTTCTACCAGCAAGGGAAGAAAGAGACTTATTACTCCTGCTGTCTGAATAAATCATGCCTAATAAAATATTTGGGTTATAAGGAAGAACAGATTCCAAAATTGAAGTTCTGGATTTATACTTTGAGGCTAAATTGCTCCTTTCACCTTCACCTGAGGTGTCCTCAGTTTATTCTTGAATTTGAGAGTATTGGCAGCTGGATATCAACTCCTAGCCTCAAAATCATTTGATAAAATACCAGATATCATCACAGTTAGAGAAAGAGAGATGGGCAGATTGGATTCAGCAGGAAACCAAAGTGTGGTGACATGAAAAGGGCTGGATCAGGTCTGGGATGATTATTGTGTGGAAACAACATGTGTTTTAACAATATTGTTAATTTTCAATGGTCTTTTCCTAAATTCTTCCCAGCACACTTGATTTTAAGCCCCACTCATGAAAAAATATAAATTTTTTATTTAAATATAAATTATAAGTTCCTTTTTCTGCCACACTTTTGTTATTTTTCAGAAAGCTTTTGAAAGCAGGCAGGTGACACTAACAGATCCCAAGACCCAGGATGCTCTGCCAGCTCTGGGGAGGGGAAATTTTATTTATCCTGAAAAGCTATCAATTCCATGGGTGCCTTTTCCATTCCTTTATCCATTAGATTTGGTAACTGTGTTCTTTAGTGATGAGAGATGCAAAGTGACAAGAGACAGACAAATCAGATGAGCTGAAAACTCAAGCAAGAATATAACGGAGCACACAAAGATAATATTTTTTAAGGCTTTGTGAAAAATGTTTTGGATAAAAGGAAACGGGCAAAACTTGTCTCCCTGCCAGTTTTACAACTGCTGAAACAAATCTTTGCAGCTTTTTCTATAAAGTGAAGCCTTTGAAATATTTCCTCCTATGTTTTAGGGGGAATTTGTGAGGCTTTGATTGTCCCACTAAAGCTGTGAAGCACTTTGTCTGGTTATTATTGCCTTTCCATGATGTTCCACTGGTAGACACATAATAAATTTCAGTGCTTTTGTTACCAACTTTTCACAACCTGTTTATAGAGAGTCGTTTCAGAGCAGTGAGAACAAAGCCAACAGCCTCATATAGAGTGCAGGCAGCACTTGAACTGGGGACCTATATACTCTGGGTGTGGGAAGGACTGAATATACTGGGAAAAAATAAAAATAAAAAACTCCAGCCACTTTTAATTTCCTTATACTTCAGGAAGCTGGAAGTTTTATGTACCTCTGAGCCATTTCAAGGGAAGAAATTTACTGTGGGCTGTATTTCTCATAGGGATAGAGGAAAGTTTTTGGGTTGGAGTCACTTTGATCCTCACAGGATCTTCACACACTCCAGAGCTCAGGGTGCCTTCAGAGCCTTCCCCTGGAGGCTGCTGCTCCTGAGAGCTCACACCCTTCCAGAAAAATTAGTTTTACATCTTAACAAGTGATTTTTCCTGATCAGATCAAGAAGCCAGAAGAAAAGATTTCTGGATTAAAAAAGAAAAGGAGTATGAGCAAAGCAGGAGAGAGGTTCACAAAAATACAAGAATGTTTATGGAAAGGTTTTCTTCCCCATGTTAGGGAAAATCAAAGCTTTCACTATGACTCAAAAGGACACATTTGCTCTCTCATTCACTATCTTTCATGGGAGTAATTTCTGGTCCGTGCAAAGAAATTGTAGAAATTACAATCTTAAAAAAAAGGAAAAAAAGTTCAATTTTAAGACAATTTACTCCTATTTTTCCACCTTTGGTTTTGAGTTCTTAAAAGTGACTCATCATCTTTACCAGAGTTTACATCCGTTGTATTCAGAAACAGTAATGGAAACACCTTTTTAGTAAAGGAATAGGAAACAGTGGATCATGGAAAATATCAGCAACCAGAGACTCACCTTGGCAGGCATTTCTCTCTCCCCAGCTTGCAAGCTGTCATTGAATTTCAAAACTCAAAACAGGAGTATTTGATTCAGATGTCTTTAAAA